>JAYKAV010003476.1:2107385-2125242 GCA_035582835.1 Phoebastria nigripes | reverse complement strand
TTTTTTTTTTTTTTACCTTCATTTCTAGAAGCACCATGAAGCTTCCCTCGCCAGCCTTTAATTTTTGTGAAATCATTTGTCTTTCCTGTCCTGGAAACAAAAGGAAATCCGGTATCTGGAAAAGAAGAAAGCTAGCCTCAGTTTATGAACCAAGCTTGATTGTATCAATGTCCTAGCAAACTCTGCTTATTCCTTTTCAGGAATAGATGAACAGTAGTAAATCAGAAGGCTGAATAAAGAGAATTGATTTTTACTTTTTTTTATTTTTTTTTAATTAACAGAATACTTAACAAAGCCAAGCTCCCTGTAGAGTTCTGCTGTATGGTCATGCATCTGCTATCCCATACAAAAGATGCCTTCTGTATTTTCAGTTTTAGTCTCCTTAGCAATGGTGCAAGCAGTTGATTCCAAGACTCAAAACGGGCAAATCAGCCAATTAGTAGGCTAAAATGGAACAGGCAGGTTTTGACCTGATACTACAACCTCACTCAGCGAGGAAAGTAATTTGAGTCTTTCCCCTCAACTGAGCCAATGACTTTTATAAGACCTGTAGAAACTTCATTTAACATCTGCTGTTCTGTCAAATTCAGCTGAGTATCAATTAGGGGTACAGACAGGGAATTATCACAAAAGGCAAAYAGCGACATCTCCAACAAGTTATCCATCAGCTCTGGGAGCTAAGTTGGAATGTAAAAATACTAACAGGGA
This sequence comes from Phoebastria nigripes, assembly GCA_035582835.1. Taxonomy (NCBI): domain Eukaryota; kingdom Metazoa; phylum Chordata; class Aves; order Procellariiformes; family Diomedeidae; genus Phoebastria; species Phoebastria nigripes. The sequence continues at coordinate 2,124,534 of JAYKAV010003476.1, read as the reverse complement.
TCTGTGTGGCTGGTTTACATATTGCTAGGCTAGAAATAATTCCATTTGACACTGAGCTGACTGAGGTCTTCTGTATTGAATCTGCCTCTTCTGCAGAGTAAACAAAGCTGAGATACAATGTCTGCCTCTTTACCAGCTCCCAAAAGGAGCAGATTAAGAAAGACACAGTAATCAGAATATTAAAGTAGGAGAAAGAGGTAAGTAGGAGAAAGCTAAGCACCCCTATACTTCGTCCAACCAGTTTATTATTAAAAAAAGTATCTACCAACAGTATTAGAACCAGTCACATTATAATGAGAAATGCACCTGTTTGGATACCAAATAAGTTTAAAAAAGCACAACTGGTCAACACTTTTGCAATAAATAATTATCATGAAGTTACAGGTTAGCCCCCAAGTGGTGCCTCAAGCTCTTCTGGAAAGTTTTGTACTCAGCTCTGTGAAAGACAACTTTTTGTTTTGCATGTGAGCAACATCAGAGAAATGTAGATTGCTTAGGCTTTTTTCTGAGCCATTTGAGAGTAGTTAATGTGTATATTTATATTGAGAAAATCCAGCTCCAATAGACAAAACATGCCAGTATAAAATAAGCTAGACAGATACTATTACTGGATCACAACCACCACAAAAATGAAGGCTAAAGACAATCTGGCCAGAATTACTCAGGACTCCTTGGCCTGTAACTGCATAATGATTTAAGGAAGTTATCACATTTTGTCATTTTAGTACCGCTTTAATCTCTTTAAGATACCAAGTTCACCTAAATGGCCATTCCCTCCTTATGATCATTGATAATAAAAAGGTCATACTTGAGATTTCAGCAAATTCATATTCTACCCACCTGGAGAATTGGGATTGGTTCCTGGATAGCTCCACAAAGAGTAATTTGAGTAGGAAAGAGGAAGCTGCACACCCAAGTATTTCAAGTCAATGCTCATTGTTGGGTCCACAGAATTCAACTTCAGTCCCACTACAAGAGGCAAGTATCAGTAAATGTCTCAATGCAGCAAAATGTTAGGAAAAAGAAAGTCAAGTTATTTACCAAAAAATAAACCAATAAGTTATATACAGGCACACACCATTTTAAGAGACCTGAGAAAGAGCATTAGCAACTATAACTGTTACTTATACTGTATTTGCAGCAGGTATTAAAGAGTATTTTAGGGAATGTGAAATCAAGAAAAAAATTGGATTACTTTTCATAGTTTTCTTGATTACTACTGAAGTTTCCACGGAAATTTAAAAACCGAAGTGCCAGTGTTGTAATAATTCTCACAATAAAATTTTTTGTTTGTTCATTTTTTGAAGAAGTTAGCACTGTTTATGTCCTTGAAGGCTAGAGTTACTGCCTGAACCAACCCAGCTGACTATCTGACATTTCATATCGCTACATAAATTACCAATCCTGCCAGCGGTACTTACACATCCCCTTCTCTACTGAAACGTATTCTTGCGCAAGAACATATACCACACACACTTCAGTTTCAACCAGCAATAAGAGACAAGAGCAAACCACATTTTAGTTCTGAAGAAGTGTGTGTGCCTGTTTGGAAATTATGATATAAACAAAGTTGTATTCAGACAGTGGTCTCGGGCCTAGTTCATCAAATGATCCAGATCTCAGCAGGTTGCTTTTTTCCAGGCTTGGCAGTTTGCAATAAAACACTTTTTTTTTTTGAAGCAGGGGGAAAACCAGCTATAAAGAAACAAAACAATCCATGTTGTTGATGCCACCATGAATGCTTAACTGCCTATAACATCTTCCTTCATCAAATCCCCCAAAATACTCAAATTGAAAGACTTTACTTGGTCACAAAAGGTATCTTTATCCATGGCGAAACAAATATAGAGACAGAAATGCTGAGAAAAAAGAAGCTAGTAAATTTGACTTAGTACCTTTTCCAGAAAATATTGTTACACTGAATTCAAGAAATGACTGTTGTCAATCAAATTCAGCTCGCAGTCTGGAGTTGAGAACATCTACTTTGGTTTTCAGCTATAGAAACCTATAAATGTTGCTCCTGTTGCCAACAAGTCTGAAATTCATATATTAAATCTGTGAGTTTTGAAATTGAAAATGTATGACTTGACAAGGCTCAGGACACAAACTAGTATTTGCACGTACCATAGAAACCTTGTGTTGGCGCTACACATTTATGTTCGTAAGTGGGAACATAGCGACCTGATTACTGGCAGCCCAAAAACAATCGACATGGAACAAACCTTAGACATGGTTGTTTAAACAGATACCATTATCAAAAACAGTCTAGTGAGATATAATTTTCAAATCTACATAGGGAAAATGAGCAGCAAGCAAGTCAATCCAGCATTTTGTATAAAAACATGTCAACTGCCAAATGTCAAGATGCCATCCACTTGTTTTCAAACTCACTTTAAAATAAAATGGAAAGAGTACACAGTTTATTTTTCTTGACACTCCATTTGAATTATTCTCTCATCTTCAAAAACAAGCTTAGCTTTGTTTAACAACAAACAAAAATATTAACATTACCCATACACAAAATCGATTATTTCAGTTTAGGATCATGAAGTAAAAAACACCCAGACAAAAAACAGAGGATGACTCCAACAAGTGCAACATGGAGTGAACACAGACAGCCTAAAGAGAACAAATGGTAACAGTAAGTATATGTCAGTACAGACATCACCGTACATGACACGTGAACTATCATTTTTATTAATTTCTATCCTCCTCAGTATTGCTAAACTTCAGTTGCTGTAACCAAACAGTAGCAAATAAAGAGCCATCTCCTTCAGAACTTTCTCCTCTCCATCAGATGCAGCTGCTAAATCTGAAATACGATGCTTGACAACAGTGCCTTTGATTTTCAGGAATATAATAAGGGATTCAAATTAGCTCAGATAGAAGAGGCATGCCATAGCATTCCAGTACACCAGCAGTAGCTTTCCTTCTAACATGCTTAAGTTGAATTTCCTTCTTTCTGAAGCATCTTCTTCCTGCAGTCCTGGTGTCTCTAAGATCTAGATAGCCTCAATCACCATTTTCTTAACCTCACAAATCAACAGCAATTGTGGGGTTCAGGTACAGCTCCAACACATCAACAGTGAATCTCAAGAAGAAACAAGCTTCTCAACTACACTGGCTAAAACCAAAAGCAGAGTTAACATCAAAATTGCTGTGTCCATTTCCCATACTGCAGTGAGGACAAGGAAGCCAGTAAGCTGCTACAAAATGGCTGAAAGCACATTCAGAAACATGCACTTCACATCTTCCAGACAGAAGGGAACCATGTCTCTTTGCCTGTTCTGTAGTAGATGACATGGAGGTATTAGTCATGATCTGTGGCCAAGAAATTTTGTAGAAGTAGTATCAGAATCAAGAAGGCTAATGAAGCTGCACCTAGCTCCAGGATGCTACTTAGAATCAGTATGTCTATGAAAAGATACAGCCCTTAAGTTTTGCCTAGAGGCACTCCTCAGCCACCTTCTTATGTCTTATTGATGATATTGAGGAGAGAGAGAGAGAAGAAAAAAACCCCAACAATCTCTCTCTCCATTAACATCATTGTGTTACTTCCCCGATCTCAAGTCTGCAATGGAAGGCAATGGATCTGTAACTTTTTGGAAGGTGAAGGTAATCTGAATGAAGACTGATTCCAGTTCACATGCAGCAGCTGAAGTCTAACAATAGAAGTATATGTATTGTAATTCACTTCACAGCCTGATCAAATTACATCTGTATGTCTGTAGTAATGCTCTTGCTGCAAATAGTCTTCACATAGCTTCTTTTCCCTCTAAAAATTAGACAGGTGAGGGTCGTTCTCTTCATTGCCTAATTACAATTTCACCATTTAACAGGCTCAGCAGATTACCATGCAACACTGGAAATGACAGTCACAAGCGTTCAAGAAAGTCAAAATTCTTCAGATCTATTTTTCTTAGCCTGATGCTTGACTTTTCTTGTCCATTTTGTGAACAGCTGAACACCCATCAGAAGGTACCATGCACTTCACCACCACTCATTTAGAAGCTGGAGGAAAAGCACGTGGGTTTTACACGTTCCTAGTTTCAGGATCATCTCAGGATCATCAGGAGTAAAATACCCCTCGCTAGTGTTGTGGTTGCCAGCATACCACATGGTTGCCAACATACCATAATTTTATTATACTTTTCTTGAGTAAAGAGAACATCTAGAATGCTCACAATATAATCCTAAAAAGCCTTAACACTGCTGTGACATTTGCTTAGCGCTGTATCTAGCATCGCCAGCAGCTGACCACAAAAGGGATTTTACCACCACTCTTGAAATATGACAACACACGCAGACCTGTGAGGGCAGGTTGGCCAGTGAGGTCATTAGAAAACAGGGCCACCTATTTCTGGAATCATGGGAGGGGAAAACTGCATTTAGCCACCCATGATACAACTGTCAACGCTGATGCTATACCACTGAGGTGAAACCTGGCTGGGGATAGGTTATCTTGTTTCATTCCCACCACGTCCAGGACAGAGCTTTAAGAACTCTCTACTACCCTTCTTATGACCACTTTGCAAAGGTAGAAGATAGGAATGTCAGCTCAACACTAGTGAGATGCAAAGGCATCCCTTTAAATGGTTGCAGAAAATGCCAGGCTAGTTCTCATCATACCCCATGCATAAACCATTCAAGATAATCCAGGGTTCTTCGCAGTAGAAGCTCTGCGAGGACCCAAAATAACTAGTATCAGAGCCAAGATCAGTATTTGGAGTCTCAATCCCTACAGCATTACAGTTATATGTTTGAAAAATTCAGGGCCAGAACCTCAAGAGCATGAGGTACAATGCTTCCATTCGGATCAATTTCTTCATCATCTGCTCCGACGCCTATGTTAACGCCATCGGTCTGAGGACTACTATTGCTGAAGACTCTCAACATCATCAGTAGAGAGAAAATTAAGTTCTGCTGTGTTGATCCTTGACCTTCTTCCATCTGATCTCAGGACAGTATTGCATATAAATGAAAGATCACAAGCTAGAAGTACCTTGCTTGGCCCTCTTATGTGGCTAGTGAACCTGGATCTACAGCGACTCAAAGAAATACAGACTCAAACATAGCAAACGTAGTTAAGTGTTTCTGGATCTCTAGCTCCTATACTACCAGGAAATGGCTATTTTCTATGGAGGAGTAAAATCAACTCCATCTGCTCTCTACAAAATTAGCTCATTACAAAACAGGCATGGCCTAAAGTCTGAAGGCTCAGCATCTTCTGCAAGAGGCACACAATGACATACAGCCTCTTGCTCTGCTGTTGGAGATTCAGGATTCATCTTTTGCCTCCTCCACATCTTCTAATTTGCAACATGAATGTGTGAAAACAAAAACATCTTTATTGGCTGGCTGAAACTACTTCTAAATCCTCTAAGAAAAAAACTGGGTCAGACGCCACAGATTCTCTCTCATTGCCACAAGTGCAAGAAGGAAACTGACAGTTTCACACAAATTTCCTTTCATACTCTCACATTTGTACATACACACCCRTGCACTTTCCTGCGTTTGAAAAAAAATAACCAAAATCAGATCCCAGATGTATTGGGCACACACAGTATTACATCTAGTAAGAAATTATCAACTCAGTATGATTAAGTATAATATACAACCAGGTGCAACAATATGTATACTGCCCGCTTACCTTCCTGAAGGCTAGGATGTATTACTTGCTTATGCCTCAAGGTTTTCAGCTCTTCCATCAATTCCTTTTCCAGTACTTGTATTCTTGCTTGACAATCTACTCAAAAAATAAAAAAGAGAGAACACATAAAAAACATTTACCATGCAAAAAATTGACTTAAATGATTAATTTTCCAGTGTGTCTTTACAAATTCCCTTATTGCAGGGAACAGCCACTTACAAAAAACACAAATACGTACCTGGATCATTTGTAGTCAACAAGGGAGCCTGAAGATTCTGTGACTCTTCTCCTCCGGCTCTATCAACAGTGTGAATGTCAAGAGCTTCCTACATACATAAAGAGCCTTGAATAAGTATGATACCTTAAAACAGACTTAGATGCAAATTAGACGACATCAAAATATCACTGAAATATTCAAAACATGAGGTTGTTTAATAAACAAGTATGCCTTCTTTTATACAGAACTCTAGATCCCACTATTTCTCCCCACGTTGCTAAGAAGTAAGAAAATGTTATGATTAACATAGGGACAAGGTAACAACAGATTTGGAAAGAGGCCATAAATCTCAAAACTCAATTTAAAAGAAAATATACCTTCAGCTTATAAGTACAAAGGCTTAAAAATGAGACATCAGAAAAGGTTTTGAATTTTACTCAAAACAGTTAGGTTTTACCTTTGATGCAAAGGACACAAAGAGGACTCCATCAACATCTTCAAGGTCTGGCTTAACATCTGGAAGGATACTTCCAGGCCCCAGAGAGGTGTTCTTGCTTGTTATTACAGTTTTCCCTATACCTTTAGGTGGTCGACCAGCCTTGGAAATTTTCAGTTTCCGTGGCCTTCCTCTTTTAGTTGTAACTGATGATAGGGTGTTTTGATTGCTACCAGAGCCTTTCAGAGACATAGGATTCTTCAGTATGCCAGGCCTTTTTCTTCCACAGATCTCTTTAGCTGAAAAGTGACAACTTACTGAGCCCCTGAGATTAAAATTAGGTGATTTAGATAGAGCCCACTGGGCCTCTCTGATTGAAGAGTATTTCTGTGACATTTTACTCCCAGGAGATTGTTTTTTCATAACTAACTCCTCAGTTACAGTGGCTGTGCCTGAGCAAGAGCCTTTGTGATTTTCAAAACACACAGGCAAGGAATCCAGTATTGCACTCAAAGGGGATTTATCCTTCTTGCAAGAGGAAAGCATGGTCTGTGGCAGCTCAGATATCTTCACTGTGCTCTTTGTGACTGCACAAGGTTCCAAATAGACCACAGGCATCTTGCCGCTATCCAGTTTTAACATTTTTGCTTTGGCAACACCTGAAGGACTGGTTAGCACACGCTTCCTAGACCTGAATTCTCCATCAATTCCATCTGTTTCACTGCGTCTCATCAGGTGTTTTTGCAGGATGGGATCATCATCATCAGTGTTGGAATACTCATCAGTTTCTTCATCTGTGTCTTCCTGTTTCACACTTATTCCTTGTGTGCAAATACTTGACTCGTAGTCATAGTCATCTACTGGTTCCTCTTTAATGACTACATTAAAGTGTCCATTTGGGTCCAATGGGGATGCCACACGGGAACTGCTTTCGTAACTGCTAGCAATGGGACTGGGGTGGGAGGGAGGGGACAAAACCAAAACACAACATAAGATCTTTATCAAATCTCTTCCTTTACCGAAATTCCATCATCTCCCATAATCCTTGGTTATATATTATAAAAAACTTCCAAAAAGCTCTGTGACATGAGTCTGCTAAATAAGCTTTCATTTACAAGCTTACATTTTTGGAAGTAAGCACTCAAAAAAAAGAAAAAAAAAAAAAAAACCACAACCAAAAAAACACAAAAAAACCTGCCATCATTAAAAACAATCCAACTTCTTATCTAAAGGCAGCAGCACAATTTCCTTCCCTAGTAACATCAGGGTGACATTTGCACTTTTTCCTATTTGAGACTCAGCATGAACTCATGCTAAGCTATCATGTTTTAAATGCTCAGAAGTGGCTTTAGTTTGCTGTGTATCTCATTAAGGTACCTTACTAAAGCCATTGTGCTTGCAAATAAGAAGCCAAGTGAGTGCCTAATGCACTTCAATTTACATGTTTTAACTAAAATTTTAGTTAATTCATCCTGAAGCCACAAACAGACAATTCCTAAATTCAACAGTTGTTCTAACACTTACAGAATGTTAATACCCTATTGAATTATGCTCCATCTTCCACTAAGTCTGAGTATCAACCTAACCAGAATTTGACATATCATGCATTAGATACTGAAGACTAACGGTGCAGCCAGTTACACTCCGATGATGGGCTTCTTTGAGGGACAGACACATCAGCCAAAAAATTGCAGTGAGCAGTTTTGTTAAGCGCATCAGAGGCTGGTTCCTCATCATAAGAGGAAACAGCTAAGATGTGAAACCAGAAACTCATATCCACAATGAACCTCAGAAAACAATAGTCAGAACTTATTTACTAAACGTATCAGATAGTATTCCAATATTCCCTTTATATGTATTTTATAAGATACTATATATAATTTTAATTATGTTAAATTATTATTCAAATTCTGTTAACCTTATGTTATTAAAATGTTATTAAGAATAACAATATTTGTTAGTTAATGCTAACATAATTTCAAATATAACTTAATTTTAATAACAATATGTTCTATATAAAGGGAATATTGCTTTAGATATTGTGCATATATGTGTGTGCGTATGTATTTTTTAATTATTATCCACACACATCCCTTTAAAGAATGACTATGCTCAGTTGAACCCCCAGCTGGGACTGAGGGAGGGGAAGATGTGGAGGAAGAGGCTGCTTCTGCCTCGTGTAGACTGAGAACACACTTAAGGGAGAAAAGCTGGGGCACAGAAGAGTCACAACATGAAGTTGGGAGTCTCCACCTCATGAAGAAAGACTGCAGTGTTAAAACAGGGAGCAGTCAAGACACAGATTTATATATTTACATATAAAATTCCTAAGAACAAGACAGAACCTATCTAGAAAACCTGCTGCAATTCAGAAGGACAGTAAGTAACCAGAATTAAGCTTGAAGCAAAAACCTGCCTTGTGAGGGAATAGCAGGCAGCAGGAGAGTGGCATACCAGTCCTGTTCTGTCTACTGTCTTCTCTGGCCAATGAGTTTCCTATTAGAAAGTTTCTAGCTTTCATTTAATTAAGAATGTCAAATGTAAGATTAAAAAGCCATTGTAAGATTAAAAAGCCTTTCTTCTTCAGTGAGTTTCCTGTGAAAGAAATTCTAAGACAATCCACTGATAGGTTACGGGCAACTCAAAATCCTGTCATTACAGTTAGAGATTGATTCAGTACAGCAGATCCACAATTAAAGTGAATGCTATTAAGAAGATCTGAGTCATCTGCTCCTCTATCTTAAAATTCTATAAAATAAAAGAGACCAAAAACCCTAATAAATTTGCTGGCCAGGAATAAATTTCTCATCTGAAATGAGTTCTACTGTTTCCAGTTGGAAGCCCAGTAAAGCCTGGACTTCTCTAGCCATTTTCCTTTATCTATTGCAAGATGTATACTCAAGCTAAGGACTACCTTTCTATTAAGGATCTGGACAGTATCCAAAACAAAGAAGCCCTGCTGTAAAAATGAAATTTCTAGACACAAGTGTTATTTTACTCTGCATATTGCAACCATAAGTCAGATAGTGACAAGAATGAGGTATCACCCATCTATGTGTATGTATGAGAAGATCAAGTATTTGCACAAAATGCTGAGCAGCATTTTTCTAGATTTTTAAATTCAAGATGCAATTATCAACTTTCCAAACAATAAAAAAGTTGKTTTTTATCACTGAAGTAATTTCATTTGGCTCTTAGTTTGTGAAGTTATGTGCAACATAAGCAGTCACAAAAACTTCTCTTCCTATATTCTATGGGAAGACGAGTCATGCAAGTTTGTCCTCTCAAAATCCTCGGCTTAATCTGATATCAGGTAAAAATGGTGAAATAATGTCTTAACTAGCTCTTTCTTTGCCTGATATAGAACAATGCTCATATTTAAGCAAACTTCTTTATACCCCAAGTAATGTATTTGGTACCTTCACAATAAAACAGTAAAAGCAGAGGAATCATTTTCTTGCTTTTTGCCAAATTAAAAACCATTTAGCTGCTCATTTATTGAAAGTACTGAGATATATGGGGGTTTTTTTTAGGTACATCATTATAAAATACACCATGGAAAAAAGAATTACTTCTTTTGGAATTAATCTAGCAATCTGTGGCTGAGGTTTGAAAGATGATCACTTGCCTTCCTCTTCCAAAAAATTCCACAGTATTTGTATTTTTGAAGCAGGAAATTCAAAAGACCTTGGAAGGGAGAAAGGGTACATTAGCCTGTAAGACTTAAGAACCAGTAAAGTTTGCTTTTTGTTCCCTCCATGCCCCCAGCATCTGACTGGTTCCAGGCATAAGCGTTCCTATAGAAGTGTCCACAACTCAAATTAAACAGTTATTTTCTTTACAGTACACCTGATGAAACTAAACCTATTACCAGGCCACAGAAAAAAAAAAATCATACCCTCTTGTATAAAGAAAGCAGTCCTTTATTTCCAAAGTGCGCTAGTAACTCAAGATTAAAATTATTCTCAGGTATATGCGACCTTTTACATAGTTCCATTCTCAAAAATGTCAGAAAAATTGAGCATTGGTAGGAAATATCATGCAGTATAGCACTAGGAACTCCACTTCCTTTGGAGAGCATTATCTGAGAGGCAGCAGTTCCCAACTTCTGACTCTTACCCAAATCTAAACTCAGCAGAAATCACTACCCTGCATAAAAGCAAGATAGTGCCTATCAACGACTAGTAATAGCTTGCCTATGACAAAAAAAAAAAATTGCCCAGTCTTCATTAATATGTAAATATTAATGTGTCTAGTTTGATAAAGAAAAATGCCACTCACTCAACACTGTCCTTGAAAGGCTGACATATTTATGAACAGATCTCAACTGCACAGCATGAAAACACTGTCAACAGATCTGAAGGAAAAAGGAGAACTAATGTTCTGAAAAACTCCAGCACATAAAAAGACAGTCCTGCCATTTCTTGGATGAGATCGATTTTTTTCTCTTTTGAAGTACAGAATCTGACTTTTTCACATAGATTACAAAAACATAAAATGGAAAGCTGGACAATGCTTGAGGGTAGTTCTAGGACTGTGGTAACATTTATTCATCAAATGATAGATGCTTCCTAGCAGAATAGAGAAAAACCCTTTCCAGTCTTTGTGCAGCTTTTAGGACATTTCAGAGATAAACTCTCTTGGAGGTAAAACCAGGGAAGACATCTAACATGCTTTGAACCAAAAGAAACTAAGTCTGCCGATTTGCATCATCTGTTCTTAAGGAAGGTCCTCTTGTCCTTAAAATGATGGGTTTTATTCCTTGGGAAAGAAGGGAACAGAAAAACCCCAAGCTGTCCAATTCAAACAGTTCTCCAAATAATTTGCTTCAATGACCCCTTCAGGCAAACAAAATGATCAAAATTTTAAACTTTTTCAACTGCAGCTGACCCCAAGGAGAAAAAAAAAAATGTCTCTTTGAAGACAAAATAAACCTTTCAGTAATTATTTTCAGAGTGTTACTGTTTTACTTCCAATATGCAAAGTTATCTAAACACTTATCCATGCTGTATTCTTCGGAACTAAAGAAAGCCCATCCTCTCTGAAATCAGTGTACTTTCAGTCTTCAAGATGTGTTTCTCTAGAATTTACAACAACATTTTTGGAGAATATAAGAAGTCTAGAAGACATTCTTCTTCCTAATACACTGACACTGGAAAATACTGCAAAAGAAAGGTTAGGACACTCTAGATCCCAAAGCAATTCTAGTATTCTTAAGAATTATTACAACTAAACTCAAGAAAGTCTCAAAGAATGGAAACTTTGTAATCTGAAGTTTTTCAGTTACTCAAAAGGCATGGAGATGCTTTCTTCAAGGGGGGGGGGGCGCAGAATCAAGCAAACCTGTCCTCTCTAAAACACACTGAAGTAGGATAGTAATACAGCCTTTGAAACAAACTGTATAATTATGTCATAAAGACAACTTTTTTTCTTCTAAGAACTGACCTCTAATTACACCATTAACATCATCCCGATATCCTGCTGTTAAATAATTTATTGGTGTACTCATCTAYATAAGGCTGCTTTTGTCACTAAATCTTTGGCAGATTAAGTCTGGTATTCACAGACAGACATGAAGAAACATGGCAGGAGAGAAACTTTTTTTTTTTTTTTAAATCACTTCTTCAGGTTCAAAGTATTTCTAGCATCTCTTGACACAGATTAACTATTCACTAAATCTGCTCTATTCTATTGCTTAGATTTTGGAAACTAAGTGAAAGTACAGTAAAATAATAGGTTTCACCAGGCTTGCTTTACCAACACGAACACTTACTGGTTAGCAGGTTCCATACTATGGGTAGGCTCTCAATATACACTAGATTGCTTTACTACTGTTTGTGTGATATGAATAGAATGGTTCAAAAAGTCAATACTGGATAAGTACATAGATATAAAATTACCACAGAGTAAATTAATGTCTGAACAGTGTAACAGTTATTCTGAAGTACTTTCCAAGGTGCAGATTCTCTTACCTCACAGCAAACACGAGGCAACTGACTGCCAGCAGGCAGGCTACCTCATACTACTTTGTGGAATAAAAGAATTCACACAGGCAGTTATTGACAAAACAGTGATGTGCTACCAGCTACAACTGCCTTGGAGCAATCCCTACACATACCCAACCTAAATACCCATACACACCACACATCCTCACCCATCCACTAATGAAAACTGAAGATATAGAGACAGCATGTCGCTGTGGTAAGCAACCCTAGAAACAAAGGCAATGTTTTGATGACTGCAATGTGCTCTGTTTAAAATTCTGAAAAATTAAATTTAGTCTTCTAAAATGCTAAGAGGGTTAAGAGAAATCCCTCAACACTTCTTTACAAAGGGAGTTAAAGCAACACAGTAAAAAATACTGAACTCTTACACTCCTCAGACACATTAGGAAGTCCAGACTGATACATGACTGTTTAAGCAAAGAAAAGCTTTTAATAATACTAAGTGTTCTGTCATTTCAGGTCAGGCAAACTTTAGCTCTAAATCTGTATACTGAGCATCCCATTATTTAAAGTTTTAACAAATACCCTACTCAACCAGTATTTGTGCTAAAAATAGAATGTTAACCCACCTTTCAGAGACTTCTTGTTTTAGCTTTGGCATATCACCCGAAGACAGGTCAGTGTCCAGGAAACGCAGGAAGTCCCTTTCTGCATTAAAGGACTCTTTTTCCAGATCAATGTCTGATGGGTTTTGACCAATGAATGAAGAATCTAAACTTCTCTGATGCAAATCTAATGCATCAATTTCAGCAGGGCGACCACGAATGCCAGCAGCGCTAAAAACATCACCTCCTTCCAATTCTAAGTTACTGTTTTGTTTCACATCACGCTGAGGTCGACTATTCAACCCATCATCTCTGAATCCTTTAGCAAAAGGATTGTAATCTATTTTCAGCTGGGTAATCTGGATGTTCTGGTAGGCTGTAACTGCAAAGAACTCTGTCTGTGGAAAGGTAAATGTATGGACATCAGGGCCATTGAGCTGAATAACTTCTGTGGCTTTGTCTGCAGGCACCAAGTGAAGTCGTGGCAGATAACGGTGCATAGAATGCAAGATTATATGACCCTCCTGGTCCAGGGTATTGTTGGTAAGTTTGAGTTTGTAGAAGGATACCGGCTGGTGCATCCAGTACTGGCCAGTGGAAGGGGATTCTGGATGAATAAACACTCGCCCGAGAACATGCGGTTCTGCCTTCCCACTGGGCTCCCACCAACGGCCATTCCATTTGTATCGGTGATTGTCCACAGGGGATATGTCCATGACTAGGATGTACTTCTGACTGGCATCCAGACCTGTAATCCAGTATCGGCAGTACGGGAACATGCGCCTCCCCTGCTTCGTCAGAATCATCTCAGTGTTGCGATGGTAGAATTCATTCCACATACTGTTGTTATCTAAGGTGACGGTAATGCCCCCTGAGACACAGTCAGCTGGGAGGCAGGTCTTCACTTTGGATTTTATTGGAGTTGATACACTGCTGGCGAGAGCACAAGCATCACGGTTTGCTACTAGGATTCCTTGGTCAGCTTTACCGTTTCCCTGCTGTTGTTTCAAGATGACAAAAAAAGCAGGCGCTGCACCAGACACAGTCCCACCATCCCGACTACCCAAGACAATCTGCTGTTTCTCCATGATGAGCACTCTTATAAGCTCTCAAATCAAATGCAAATTCTACACAGTTCTGATAATCTTCTATGTGTGTTCACCATTCTGGAAAAAAGGAAAACCCGGTTAAAATTATTCAAATACAGTCTAAGACAGTAATTAAGTCCCATGAGAAATCCTTTTTGTAACAGTTCTCCATACTAAAAACTTTAAAGATAATCAGTACTACAAAATCGAGCACAATTAGGATATATCAAATCAAGGTTGCCTGTGTGTATATAATTTAGGTCTTATAGACATGGRGGCTATGACACCTTTAGACGGCATTTTCATATAATGCCTTCCCACAACAGCACTCCTTGCTTTGCTTGATATTTCAAAGTGCTCTTTGTTCTGATATTGCCTCAGCTCTTCAGATCATTTGCTTAACAAACAGCATTTGGCAAAACGTGCGGAAGTTTTCAGAAGAGCAAATGACACATCTCTGACACAAAGACAGAAGTCATTTGCTCTTGCCAGAAAGAAAGAGTTCCCAGAGGTCCAAAACTTAACAAAAATGAAAAGGGGGAAAGAAAGGAAAAATAAAAAAAAAAAGTTAAAAATATTTTCCCAAAATTTCTTTATTAAAAAAGACTAAGTTTGTGTGGTTGGGATTTCTTTGCTGCCCCCCGCCCCAACCCCAAAAACTTCTAAACATCTGTCCAAGGCAGAGACAAAGAATAGAAGGGAAAAAAATAGTTCAAATAGATAAGCTTTGGGGAAAAATAGACAAACTAACCCCCCAAAAGGGCCATGCAGCTAAGATTAAATGGATGAACGTGAAGCACCAGGCAACCTTAGCTACCTCTATCTTCTAAATTATGGAAATAATTTAAATCGAATAAGAAAACATTTGTACTGTTATGATTAGCCTAATCACTGTTTAGGGAACTAAAAAAGTTACTTTTATCTGCATATACACAATTCCACTTTTGTGTGTCTACCTCACAGATTAAGTATTATGTCAACACTCTAACAAAAGGCCATAGACAACTTCATTTTTCAAACAGCCTGTACATTTCTCAGTGTGAAAATTTAAAGTAAGCGCTTCCGGTAACTCACATGAATGCCATTCCCACATTCAGATGTTTGTATTTTAATCCTTATTATATATGGAATACAACACTGACAAAAAATGATTGATTCTTGTATCAAATGTCTAGTTGGTGGGAACCAGAGACAAGAGTGAATCACCATCACTAGGAGTTAGCTGCTCGAAAACAATCATATTTCCTTCCAGAGAATTAACTCAAATTCAGGAGTTTTAAGTGAACTGGGTATTTAATAAGACACATTTATTTTGTTAGGACTCAGGTACTGTAGGAGGAAACGCTCCTCTGTGCAAACCAGCTGCCACATGCATGTGGGAAATGACCTCAAAGCTCAGGAGGCAGGCAATTCATACTCCATGATAAATGTTCTTGACATTCAGGAAATATGAGAGATCTATTTCCACACTTTAAACTTCGCACTTTAAAACTTCATGTAAAAGTTAAATTGGAGGGAAAAAACCAAAACCGTTCTGCACATGTTTTGAGACCTGTGAAGTTACAAGATCTGGTTTTCAGTTTTACTTTGAGGAGGAAACACTTCCCCACAAACACACCCACAACCACCCACTCACCCAGGACTACTTAATAGAGTCTAGAACACAAAATGAATTAGCTGTTCAAAATCAGCTTCATATTTTCTATTTTAAGAATCTTGCCCTGCTTTTTCAATAGAGCACATCTTAAGCCCCAGCAACACAAAAAGTTATCCCCAAAAAAAGCTTTTTCATGTTCATCTATAAAACACAATAGAAATACAACTATTAAAAATCAGATACATTGAGTGAGGAGAAAGAAATCACATCCTAAGTTGTATGTGATTTTCCACCAACTTACCCTCTCTATATACACATACAGCATGTTTGTATGTATATTGAACATACAATCATAAAGTGAGTTCACACTAATGCTGTGCAATATACATCAGAATTGTATTAGCTCATGAAGAAAATACACTATCAAAGTGATTTCAAATCTAGTTTACGATATGCAGAAAGCCTGTAACTTTAAATTTACTTGAGGTAGAACTCACACATGCCAGAAATAAATTCAAAAAAGCTCAACAACCATGCATTCAGCAAAAATTCGAGGCATGCAAAGAGCTAGAATCACATTTTCTGTTTTCCAACATTTAAAGTTCTTACATTACACTGTTGTAGTTATTTCCACCATGAGCACCGCTCACAATATCAAGTCAAAGACATGTGTGGTTACAACGTGATTATGTGCAGTTAGAGTAGCCAAAAGCTACATTATTTCAGCAGTAATACGGTCTACTACAAGAACAATTTCACACATTTTATTACAGTTGGTCATACAAACTAGCCTATTTTATTATAGCACAGAGCTTCTAATCCAGTATTTCAAGGAAAATGTGTGTATTTGTGGAAGTTGAAGTTCTAATCAGCTTCAGATACTTCACTTCTCTTCCCATATACAGACCTTATATTTGAAAAGCAACATCTAACGAGACAGCAGTGGGCAAAAATACTCAAAGTTGCACTGAGATGTGCTAAAAGCAGGAAGATAATCAGATGTGAAAAAATCCACTTCCAAAACCAAATACAAAACCCAAAACACCCCAACCTGCAAACAAGACTACGATTTATGTACACAGTGCTCACAGGCAAGAAGTTCTGCACGGGTTTCTCGTGCCGAAGGGCACAGCGAGCCGATGACGACATCTCGCTGCCCGCGTGAGGAAAGCCATCACGCAGCGGAGGGGAGCTGCGGAGCGCGAGATCCGCGGCACAGCCCGCCAACCGCCGCCGCGTTGCCGACGGGAGCCCGGCGCCGGGTCCAATGGCAGCGAGTGCTGAACGCGCGGCGCTGCCGTTCAACACCGCGGCAGCGCTGCCGCCCGCCCGCCCGCGCACCCGGAGGGGCGGCCCCGGCCCGGCAGGCTGCGCCCGATGCGGCGAGAGGCGAGCGCCCCGCCCGGGCCAGGTGGCGTCACGGGCCGAGCGGCGCACTTGTCGCTTTTAAGCGCCCCCCCCCMCACACACACACCGCCGGACGGCCCCCAGCCGGAAGCCTCGGGATGGGGGCAGGCAGCCGCTGCCGCCGGGAGCCGCCCGGGCCTTTCCGGGAGCGGCAGGGGCCAGGACCGCCGTCTGCGGTGGCTGGCGGAGGCAGAGGGACCGGCG
>JAYKAV010003476.1:1969787-2104192 GCA_035582835.1 Phoebastria nigripes | reverse complement strand
GGGGGGGGGGGGGGGGGGGGGGGGAGGTGTGCAACAGGTCCCAACAAAGGACCTAGGGGACCGGGGGAGTGCCACCAGCTCTGTGTGTGTATGCACGTCTGTGTCTCTGTGAAGGGCAAGGTCATGTGGGGCAGAGGGGCGTTGGACATCAGGGAACCAGGGTAGTCCCAGCCAGCCAAGAGACAGCATGTACCAGCACCTGGAGCAGGGCTGTGGCCTCAGGGGCTTAAGTGTCCAGAAGCCAGCAAGTGGGGAGACTGGGATCCAGGAACCAGCTGCTGGGCAGACTGAGTGTCTAAGCCCAGCTGCTGGAGGGAATCTACCTTGTACATATATATACACACACATATATATGTGTGTATATATAAAAACATATATACACACAAACTGTCACTAGCAGACCCCCATCCTGCTCAGATAGGGAGGGGAGCAGAATAAGGCTGTCACTGCTGTCTRTGTTCCTGTGAGTATCGGCGTGTCTGCCTGATCTGTGTGGCCAGACACGTATACATGTATATGTCACGTATACGTGTGCTCTATGTGCTTGTGCCTACCGGGAATACATTTTCAGCCTTACTACTGGCTATACCTGGGGGCATGGAGCTGCAGCAGCCTCAAGCTGTCAGATCCAACACAGTATTTTTTCCTTAACAAATTCAATCAGAAATAATTACACCAATTAAAAAAAAACTAAGCCACATTGTCCAATATTGATCAGGAATAGTCATTTTACACCTATAGCAATCACATATTAGGTATAGTGGTCATCAAGTTTTAGGGTCACAGGATACATTGACACTCTATTTTGTATTAAACAATATGTTTCTGAACAGTGACAATACAGAAATAAGTCTTTTTTCTTCAGCAAGAGGGCCATTTGTACAGCTAAGAGCAGCCGCACAGAACTGAATAGCAGACAGTGCCACGTTCATGGCCCACAAGCCACATGTTCCAGTGATGATAAGAGACTGTTGACATTGCCAGGGATTTTGCTACCATTTTACCTAATGCAGGTAGAAATCCTTGCCTGCAGCAAAAGCAGAACCACTAGTTTATCAAGAGAACAAATTCACCAGTAGAAGTCACAGCAATACCACAGATTCCCACCAGCTTAAGTAATCCAGTTCTGAGCAGCTTATAGATGACAAGAAACACGAGTACTGCAATTTAGAACTACATCCCATTTAGATCAGTACAAACACCAGTTTTAAGGCCTTGTTTGTGCTAAACACCAATTGGCAGCACAGAAATGAACTGGTTTGCACCAACTGAATACTGCCCTCCATGATCAGAGGGAGTTACCTTATACTAACCAGTAATGTGATGGTCGTATTTGAAATGCTGAAGTTCACTACCAAGAAGTACCCTCTTCCCCAAAATGCTTCTTTCAGACATATTCGCTGCTTTTGCAGCACCTTGAAAGTATGAACTACAAGTCTTTACAAACTGTATTTCAGTATCCAGTAAATCACATTCCTTCTTTCAGTAATGCCTACAAGCATAAAGCACCAGTTCAAGCCTACACACTACAAGTAACCCAGAGCCTGTAACTTTCACCACCCAGCAGTCCAGAGAGATTGCTACTTGGAGCTGTAGCAAAAAACTGTTCTTCAGCCACTGTTCTTTCTAACCTGTCTCCAAAAAAAAGATTCAGTAACAGATCACAAGCTGGAGGGTCACAAGGCCCAGGCTTTGCTAAAGATCTCTATGTGGGAGAGCAACATATGTTGCAGCCATAGTTAAGCAGAACATAACAGTTGCCAACCTGTGGAAAACATAAAAGAGGTGCCGATTACATTTTTTGTTAGCAATCCCCTTTTCAGTTCAAATACAAAGATCTCTACTACACAAGTAGATACACGACAGGACATTTCTGTCATACAGTATACTTTGAAAGGCACTACTACTGGAGCATTACTGGAGCATAAAGGTAGCACTAGCTAAAAACAAGCACCAGCTGAAACTAGACTCACTAGTTGAAAACAACAGCTATCAAAACCAACTGTGCTGATGTAATACACCCACAGCCGCAGTCAGTCAGCAGAGCCCAGGCTACAAGTTTATTATTAACTACAACCAGGCAGTCCTCACAATCATACAAAGTTCCAAGTTTTGGCCATTAAAAAAAAAAAAAAAATTATTTGAAAGACCTGAAAATCTAGTCATGTTATAGTCAGAAGTATTGTGCAATGTGCACACTAGAAGGGTTAAAATACAAAACCATACTTTCTTTAGCCAATGTTTTGCCACTTTGGAGAATGATTAACACAGTAGCACCCTGCAAGAAAGTCTGTTAATTCTGAAACTCTGGGTTGGATTAACCTGCCTATAGAAAGGTATCTAGTCCCATTTTCTATACCATAACCAGCCCCACTGGCCTCCAACTGCTTCTCCAGAAGAGTATTGGCCTCCCAGAGTTGAATGTTTGCTCTACACAGATGTATCCAATAACTTGGAGCCTCTATGACAGCTCCAGACCCCTGTCCTTAGGCAACAGAATCCCAGCCCAAATATACTTTAAAAAAAAAGTTTACATCATTTTATTTAAGATAGAAAAGTAGCTTAAGTTCTTCCTTTAGCTATAGTGAGGAAGTATAATCCAGTGTCAAGAAGATTAAAGGTGTAAGTGGTGGCAGAATCCAGCTAAAAACTGTGAGATTAAAAAAAAAAATTATTGCAAGAAATGGACTGTTGCAGGGTTGTTTTTTTTTTTAAAAAAAAAAAAAAAAAGGCAAGAAATCTGCTTTCCCAGATTTAGGTTTTCTTGCTGATGCAAACATGCTAAAATGCATGCTCCAGCCGCACACAGAAAGCACTATCCCCACAGCAAGTATGACACAGCTTGTGCGCCATCAGATTTCAGCCCAGAGCATTACTTTATACTAAAACCAAAGTCACTTAATTACTTTATACTAAGAACAAATTCACATAACACTCAGAGCCCTGACTACTGCAGGATGAATAGGTGGTAGTTCAGGAAGTGCTTCAACTGTCAGCTACACCCCTGCAAAGGCAGCAGCTTCTATTGGAGGAACAGGGCAAACACCTGGGGGGGGAGGAGGAGGGAGATACCTGCTTCACCTCTCCAATACTAATATTTTGCCACAGGAGTCCAAACTTTCAGTCCCCCATAAAGTTGGCCCTTTTTTTAACAGCATTAATCCTGCAATGTACAGTGCACAATATTCTCCATCTCCCAAGTTACCTGAACTTTTGGGAAATACAGAAATCTTCCCAAACACTGAAGATTGCAAAATGGAAACACACAATCCATTTATATAAAGTATGAACCACCGGTGAGAGGGCAGGGAGAAAAGCCAGCGTTAACTACAAATAATTGCTCTTTTTTATCTGTATAAAATATGTTATTATTTCAACATTTAAAATAATGTATTTTACATTACTTTCCATACTTTATCAGAAAGTCATTGATATGCCCACTACTCATACATTCCATGATTGTTGTATTTTTTCAATATACTATTATTTAAACTACTGAAAATTACAAAATAAAAGAATAAAGCAATGTTTCATGCTTTTTGCCACGCAACACTGGCAGAAACAAGCCATAATCAGCAGGAGTAACACCATTTTGATGAATTTCAGTCCCTTTATGGCCATCATGAGGAACATTTATCACATACACAAATCTTCAGCTGGGGATCCTGCCCACATCACAGAAAAAAAATGAGAGCAGAAAATAAGAAAATTCAGCAAAACAAGTAAGGCAAGTAAAAAAGCCCTCACCTGAGCTCAGAACTATCCTACTCATTCAGCTGTTGTCTTATAGCAATACTCATTGCTACAGAGTCACCAATGGCTCATCAAGTTAGAACTGCCAGGGAACCTCTATTTCCCTTTTAAGTTATGGTGAAAAGGAGAGTAACACCAATTAAAGTACCAGACTGTTGGTGATGGGTTCCAGGTTTATATCCATCTTCATTATTGACCTACCCTGTGGTCAGGCAGACCACACCATATTAGCAGAAAGCACTGTACTGCAAGAGTTCACAAAACAGCACAATTCCATCATCACAAGTATTTGTTTAACAGTAATTAGGCCACAATCTTGTCATTCACCAAATTGGCTTTTCCTGAAGATAGTGACTGTAGCAATGAACGCAAACATTTTTATTGTAGATATGTTTTATCTGGCTCCCACACTCATTTTCTGTCTTTTATGCTGTTCACATCCCTTACTGCCTGTTTTGGGCTTGATTTATTAAAAAAGAAAAGACTTTCTTCTCGTTGCTTTCTTCTCATGACAAGCCATCATCATTCTTCTCACCCATATCATTCTCACTGCATTCTTCCTTATCCAGTTCAGAAAAAGATATATCAAGGATTTATCATAGGTACTAAAACCAGCCAGAATCCAAAAGTGAAAGCACATTCCATCTTTCTGTGGAGAGAGAAGAGCAACTCCACCACCATCATTCAATTCTTTGTTCTAAAGTCACACAGTATTAAAAAAAAAAAAAAAAAAAAAAAACACAACCCAAACCAAAAACAATATACACACAAAAAAACCCCCAAAACACACACCACACCACATCCTTAATTATGGAAGAACAAGACATCAAGTAAGCCTTTCTGGTGTCACAGTTAATGGCACTGTTTCCTATGTGCATACCATGGCTGAATTTTTTAGTAGATCCTCTGCTGTCTATGAAACAGCAAACGGACAACAGCCTCTTCTTAGATGAGAGCTCTTTCTCACTCCTCTAGGCAGAGATCTATTTCACTGTGTTTGTAAAAAGAATGTCTTGGACTTCCCATTCCTTAGGGAATTAGGTTTTAAAAAGCCAACATACACAACCACATACTTTAGAAATTATCTAGTTGATTTGAGTGTAAATGAAGAAGTGGCATAAGCTCTAAGAGAAAGAATTTCATTTTTTTTTTTCCTGGTAGGTGACCAAACAAGTTTATTCACAAGTGGGACTATCATTGGTTTCCTCCAGTTGCACGTTTCCCTCCCACGGCAGGCACAACAGCATCTGCACCAACACTGAGCAAACAGTAGGTGAGGTTAATAGTCAGCTGCTGCCAGATGGAACACCTAAGTGAATGAATGCTGCCCATCTCTGCCAGACCTAAGAACTATGCTTTTTTTCCCCACATAAACACACACACGCACAAAAATGCTCACCCACAGCAACATTTTTCAAGCAGAATCAATTCCCCACTCCGGTTTCAACACAGACTCACAAGAAACTGTGCCTGAGGGCACTGAAAGGGTGCTGCAGCCGCAGAGTGAGCGGCTGCATCGGGCAAAACACCTTAAAGTGGCAAGACCAATTCATCAGCCAGCCCTCTTTCTTTACACAGCCTTCGGCTTTCAAAGTCTATAGCAACTTCAAATCTTCAGGGCTTTAGCCCAATCCATCATGTGCAATTAAAGACAACCCATGAGTTTGGACACTACGTGTTAGGAGTAAGGCAGTGTGACTGCGTAAGCTTTGACATCTTAAGAAGCTAGGCAAGGAACTCAAACCGCATTATTGGAAACCACTCATCTAACCAGACTGATGAAATAACTGCTAACCCTCATGCCTACCAACTACAGACTGAGCTCACCTTACCATTTTTTAGCCTCCTTTTAAACTGCTTATCAACTAGCGTGGTACCTAAAGCCACCAGCACCCACGGAACCCAACACCAGCACCGCATCGCCCTTCCAGGAAAGCACCGTTGTTTATTTATTCGGCTCCCCTCAGCGGGATCGGCAACGACAACCCCGGCCGGCTGAGCGCGCAATCCCGCCACACGAAGCCGCCTCCTGCGCCACGCTGGCGCGTCCTCGGCTCAGCGGCGCTCGGCCTCAGCCGGGGGAAAACTGGAAGAGACAAGAATAACGGCGGCCGCGCTGCGCCAGGCAGCCGAGCCCCTGGTAAACAAGCGCTGGCAGGGCACGGCGACGGGAGCGGGGGGCGAGGGGGGGGCGCTGCCCCCGCCCGCCACCAACGGCCGCCGCACGCGACGTGCCGAGGTGCACGCGCGCCGCCGCGGGCCAGCGGCCGCCCTCGGGCCGCTCTGCCGAGCCGTTACGCTCCGCCTCCGGCGCGCCCGGCTGAGGGGCCCCGCAGCCACCGCCCCCCCAGCCCACTCCACCCCCTAAGCCACCCTTCTGTGGCGCCGAGTGGGCAGAAGGGGCGGGCGCGTCCCCCGGCACCGGGGCAGGTCCCCAGGAAAAGCTCTCCCGCCGGGGCGGGGCGGGGCGAGGCGTGGGCAGCCCAGCCCCGACTCACGGGTGGCGCCGGCCACGCCCCCACCGGGGGACGGTCCCCGGGAGCGCGATGGCTCTGGGAGGCGGCAGCTGCTCAGGGCCGGGCCTCATCCGACCCTTCCCGGCCGGAGAGCCCGGATGCGGAGCCGCGGGGCTGCTCGGTCCCTTTAACACCACCATCCCCCCTCCCGCGTCAGGTGACCGCCAGCCACTGCCCAGCCCCCCCCCAGTCCCCCATCCGACCGCGACCCCGGACGAAGCGGCGCGGGGGCGGGCGAGGAGCGAGGGCTGCCCGGCCGCCACTCCCCGCGACGGCCGCCCAGCGGGCTCCGCGGCCCCCTCGCCTCAAACGCGGCCCTCCCAGCCGAAGGGGAGGGAGCGCGCACGTGTGATTGGGCCGCCGCGTTCACGTGACGCGCACACCTCACGCCACCTCCTCGAATAAAACTTCAAAACCGGGGGGGTGGGGGAAGGGGGGGACGGCGGGCAGCGCCCCGGGGGCGGCCGGCTCCTACCTGCCTCCCGCCGCCGGCTCCACGCGGCGCGGGGCGCCGAGCAACGCCCCGGCCCACGCGCCCCGCTCGCGGCTCCTGCGGCCTTCGCCTGCCACGCGCAACCTCCTGCCGTCTTCATTGGCTGCAGCAGCCCATCACGTGGGCCGCTCCCGTTTCTCCTGCCCCCTTCCTCTCGCTTCCCCCCGCGGCGGGGCCGCCCCCGCAAGGCGGGTACCGGAGCGGCCGGCCGGGAGGCGGGCGGCGCTCGGGGGGCGCAGCCGGCGGCGGCCGCGGTAAAGCTGCCTCGCGACGCCCGCCAGCGGCGCGCTGCCGATTGGCCGGGGCCGCCCGCCGACGCAGTTCCGCTCCCCTCCGCCGGGCCACGCCCTTCCTGCCCCTCCCCCGCCCTTGCGCGAGGGAAACACGCCGCTCGCGCGTGGGCCGCACGGGCGCGCGTTCGCCGTTGGCGGGCGGCCGCCCGCCCTCCCCGGGCCGGCGGCGAGGGGCGACCGGGCTGGCCCCGCTGCCGCGGGAGGCTCGGCCGCGCGGGGCGGCGGCGGCGCGGTCCCCGCCGGCGCCTCCCGTGGGCGCTCTCCTCCTGTGGCTGCGGCGCTGCCGGCGGCCCCGTCACGGCGCGGGGGGCCGCTGCCCGCCGCCGCCCGGCTTGGCGCCGGCTTCCCGCGGCCTGCCGCGCGGGGGGCGGGCGGCGCCGGGCGCACCCCCTCTACTGCCCGCAGCGCCTTCCCGGGGCGCCTTCAGGCGAGCCGCGGGTGGGGCCCTGCGCGGCAGCGGTGCCGCTGCGGCCGCCGAGGGGTGCCCGGGCGCAGCAGCCGGTACCTCCGCGGCCTCGTCTGTCCTCCTTCCTTCCGCCCAGCGGCATCTGCAAATCACGGAAAAAAGGGGTTCATCTGCAGCGGGGCGCCGTGTTCGGGCGGTAATTCGAGCTACTATCAAATGCCCACGGTGCGATGCCGTTAGACGTGGTTCTTAAACATTTCCATACCTCTTCAAGGTTGCTTGCACAAAACCTCCGTACCCAGCAGGTCTCCCAGGGGCAAGAGCATTTGTTGAGCATCCACAGAACTGCAATCATACCAATTACTGAGTGAGTGGGAAGCTACCTGTGGTTATTTATAAGCTGAAAGAGTTCAACAAATAAAGGCTGTACACTCCGTCAGCACGGGGACGTATTCAATAATGTGTCCAAATGTAACAGCCCTGCACGGCTTAGACAAAAGGTGATTCTGGAGATTACCATCCAGAAAGTCTATATTTGGTCCAGAGTAAAACAATGGAACAAATGCTGAAGAAAAAAAATTTGTAAACAAAGCCCCATGAGCTACAGGCAGTGTGGGCACCTGCAGACAGGTGAGGCTGGATGACTCGGTGGCAATTGTAACCAACAGAGTATGGGAACTGTGTCAATGAAAAAGGCGAGGCATCTTGCAGCACAGCCTTGAAAAATAATTTCAGGTTGACTTGGGTATAGGCAGATCACATGTAATGGAAACTAATTTCAAATGTAAACAAAAGGTGATGGTAAACAGCACTGCAATGTAGCCCTGGGCTAAAACTTCTGTGATGGAAGTCTCAGCCTCGAAAAGGTGGTTGCTCAGTCACAGCAGCAATCGGCATTCTCCTGGCATGGTAACGTTACTGAGAATTTGTGACAATATGGCTTAGGAGTCCATGAGAGATGCAAAAAGGGAGGTGTCTAATTAGTTGCAGATTTATACTTTTGCAAAATTGAACTTCCTTTGGAATTGATACTGAATTGAGTGGTTGGTTCCCAGATCCCTGAGAAGCTCAAAAATATCTTCTCTCACCTATTGGATAAATATTTTTGAGGAATCCATATACAAAGGTTGCAAACATATTAACCGGTGCAGAAGCTAAACCTTTGGTGGGCTTTTGCAATCTTGCAGCCAAAGTCTGGAAGCGTTTGGATGTCAGCTGAGTACGCACTGGCGGGTTTAGGTCTTGTCTTTTTGGAGTTCATGAGCAGATCGAGGGACGGCCAAGTTTCAACCACTTCTTTGAAATTCCTGCTACTATAACAGATGCAGTGCCCAATTCCTAGCTGCAAGATGCATTTTAGTTAACAGGCCAAGCAGAGGAAACGTCATGCAAATGAAATTTACCATTTGACGTTAAATGTAATGATGTTGCAAACCCAGGAAAGAATACAGAAGCAATGCAAAGGCAATCAAAGATGCTGGGGCTCTGGACAAATGAAAGATAACACATGCAGGGGAAGTAGGTCATTGATATTTATTTCTCAGGGGAAAAATACATTTTCACGGGAGCAGTTTTGAAGGAAACCTGATGGTGTTTGTGGATATCAGAGAAATAAGCCAACAGTGTGATACAGCTAAAAAACCAAAGTGTTGTTTTGGTCTCTAAGTGCAAAACCCATCCTTTATCCAAGAGGCAGATCTCATGACTGCTCTGCTGAAGAAGTTCCTATGCAAGTCAGATTTGGAAATCTTAATTTTGAAAATGTGCATGTAATTTGAAGCAGAGATGCCCAAATTACGTGGTGAGGTTTTGCAGAAGAATTCTTTGCTGCTCATTCCCTCTGCTTTTTTTCACCTACCAACAATCTTCTGTTTGTTGGCTAATCAGGTTTTTTTTGAAAGCTGAGTATTGGGAAGTTAGAGTTTGTTGGAGATTCAGGGAGCTTAAATAAGCGAAAAAAAGAACATTCCTCCTCTCCCACTCCTTTCCCTTCTGAATAAACCCTTTAAAAGGGAAAACTGGGGGAAGAGCAGTACCTGTTCTTCCAGGGGCGTGTTTGCCCAGGGACCACGTTGCTCTTCCACATCATCAGCTCACCCAGAGGCTCCCACTCACTATCGCACTTCTCTCTGCTCTCCTGTACGCAGATTGTTCACCATGGGCCTCCTCCCCTTCACTCTAAATCAAACCCTAACATTTCCAGCTCTTCCCACCCATCCCAGTAAGAGTGATAAAATGGGCCTGTAAATCCATTAGGAGAGTTCCCACTGAGGAACATATTTAGGAAATAAAGGCATATGCTTCAGAAAACTGAGCAGAAACAGGCACATCCTTTTATAGGAAGAAATTATACAGGTTTTGAGTGGGCTGAGCTCGGGGGAGGAAGGAAATGTGATACAAAGAGAAAGGGCGGTGCTAAATCTGGTCTATGCCTAAGGCTGGCATTTTATTGCCAAACTCATTACCTGGTGTGTTTATTCCTGATGACTGCAGAATTTAAACCCCGATAAACAAATGTTGTTCCTCCATTAATAATATCCATTTATAATTAGTCATAATGTAAAAATAATTACATTTAAAGAAGAATAATTACATTTAACAACAACCACCACCCTTGTGTTTGAAGTATGTTATTTAAATACTTTAATCAATCATTCAAAGTCTGCAAAATGTCAGAACTAAGGATGCAACTTCCTGGGCACTGAATGAGTCAGGATCATACGAAGAAAATAATGTGTGAATATTTCATGAAATCAGTATTACGCACATGGGAGCCAGATAAAGATTGCTGAGATAATTGTGAAGCTAGCATTTACTAGCTTTCTGGTGTCAATTTTGCATCCCAAATAAGGACTTTCTTATCTGAATATATGGAAAGGGTTCACTGATGGTGGTTGCTTTCTTAACAGTTCCCTAATGTTGTTTTTATTGGGCAAAGTTTTAAAAAAGATCAGTTGTCTTGGTTACACTTGGAGCTGCTGCTGTTGTGCATCATCCTCACAATTTAAGCCTGAACCTTCCCTTTATACCTGTCACCAGAGCTGCAAAGGTAGCAGTGTAATTGCACAGCAAGAAAGGCTCTTCTTTCCAAAGCCTGAGGCCAGGGAACCACTGCTGGGATGGGAGAGGCAAGGTTAGGAGGAAGGCCTGTCCAGATTTTCTTAAATAGTTCTGCAAGGGAAAACAGCAGGCAAAGTGGAAGGCCTGTCGCTAGCTTTATTGTTTTTTTTGTTTGTTACAGATGTAATAAAGCCCACCAAGAGCTCACCTGAGGTCTCCAGGCTGCTTCCTCTAGTAGCCTTCCTTCTTACGTCTTCCAGTCGGTGGTGGTGAAGACAGCTCTCTGTTTCTGGACACGTGAGAGCCTGCACCACTGAGTTTGGGCTCCTGCTTTCTCTTTTACAGAAGACTACAGGAAGCCAAGTCCTCTTCTCCACAGGGGGCTTCCTGTCCCAGCTTTGTCCACAGGGACCAGGGACAGTCAGGACCTCTGAATTTCCCCCTCACTGGCTTGTGCAAACTGTTGCCCTACCCAGCCCAAAGAAGGCAGGATAGAAACAGGCCTGCACTTCAGCCCCTCACCCTCTGTCTTTCTACAGAGAGGAGACATGCCACAGCACCCAAACGAGGCGAGCTGCTGGCTGCAGCGCGTCTCTGTGCAGTTTGCTCCTGGCACAGTGTTTATTTAAGGCAGAAACCTCCTGGGAATGCATCTGTGGTGAGACACTTGGACTTGGCTTTCTTGCTGTGGGCCAGTTCCTAATGGGCACAAGCTACCTTTGGGATCTGGCTCAAGATCATCGCTCCCTGAGGGAACAGCAAACCACCCTCCCAGCGCTGCTCTTCCAGCCTTACCATTTCTCCCAGCTGCTTTACTCACCGGAGGTTTGGCTCTTCTGCTGCAATGAGCCTTGACAAGCCCGGTCTTTTTCCTTCCTTTTCCCCTTTTGAAGGGATCGCAGCCTAACAAACCCTTCCCTGCCCAAATGGCTAAAATCCACCGTCCCCAGGCGCCTGGCCGTGGCTACTGCCGTGGGCAACTCTGAGAGCGAGGGGTTAAACCTTCCTCCCACCAAAGCTGCAAGGAAGGAGGATGCAGGCGCAGCTCCCCGAGGGCAGATCATTACAGCAACAGCATGGATCTGACACCTTCTAATAAATGGGGGCGGGGGGGGATAAACCTTTCCTGAAATACACCATGGAGGACATTGCACAGCCGGGGAGGAGCTTGCCACTGGCTCCCCAGCCCCGGTTTCATGAGGGCCCCATGCGGGAAGGCGGCAGGCGTTGTGTGCGGCCACTGATGGCTCCAGCACAGCCCAGGGTTTCTCCATACACACAGATCCCCTCGCCAGGGGACACCGCGGGGGACCCAAACGCTGGTTGCTCTAGATCCAAATGAGTAAGGAGCTGCCCTGGAGACCCAGCAGAAAGCACCAGCTGCAAAACCCCTTACACGCATCTGTAAGCACCAGTGCAAAAGCAGCTGCGGTTTTGAGGCACCTGATTTCAGTGCTCCTGGCTGACCTTCCTGTAAGCGCCAAAGYCACTGCCTGGCTCCTAGAATTATTTCCTTTTAAGTTGGAAGTGCTGATGATTTCTCAGATATTGAAGCCAGTAGTTCTCATGCTGCAATATCCTCACTTAAAGCAGCTTTGAGAGCCCCAAATGATATTAAAGATCTAAATGGCACTAAAAGACAGATTATATCATTGCCCTGCAGCCTCTCCATCCTGCCTGCACCAGTGTGAGGAGATGTGCAGCAGGCACAGCTCGTCCCTCCTACAAGAGCCAGAGCTCTGCCCCCGCAGACCAGGCTGCCAGCCGCCAGCACGCTGGGGCCAAGGCTTTGGCCCTTCCCGAAAGCAGGAGGCCTCCCCGAGGGGCAACAGGGAGGAAGGAAAAGCGAGAGAGAGGAGAAGGGGAAAGGGAAGGGGCAGGCACCAGGGGCTGGGGCACCGCTCAGAGGGGAAGCGGTGGGGGCACCAAGTTTGCTGGGTGGGTTGGAAACCATCTTCAGACCATTGCAGGCTATCTAGAGACTCCCGCACATTTGCAAAATTTTTGCCCTCCCCAAGGGTGTGTG
The DNA here is from genome assembly GCA_035582835.1 of Phoebastria nigripes. NCBI lineage: Eukaryota > Metazoa > Chordata > Aves > Procellariiformes > Diomedeidae > Phoebastria > Phoebastria nigripes. The sequence goes on along the minus strand of JAYKAV010003476.1, from coordinate 2,091,645 downwards.
AGCGGCCAACAGTGGGGGGGGGCAGGCAGCCCAAGGCATCAGCCATCCCACAGCCCCGGCACTGGGGGCACCCTCTCCCCTCCCCTGCCTCCCAGCCTCAGCAGCGCTGCCTTGGCAGAGCTAAGCAGCAGGACAGGCAATTTTGCCACCCGAAGCAACCCGCTGCCCTAAGCACCTGCCTGCTTGGCTGCCACCCATGTCCCACCTCAGAAGCCGATGCAAAGGAAAAATAAAGCTCCTGAGGCAGGCACATAACCCAGAGACCAGCTCAGACACCCGGCAGCAGAGCGCCCTCACCGTCTCGCCTGAGGCAAGGAAACTTGCTTGAAAGCTACGGCTGCATCAGCGAGTAGTGCAGCCAGAGTGTGTTCATGGACCAAAACAGTTGGCACTAGCAACCGGCCGCTTGTGCTGTACCCATTTGGGGCAGGGATGGTTGCTTCAGTCCAGCTCCTCTCTGGCCCTGGGAACCAGTGGCCTTTCAGCAACCCGGGTGCAGTAGGTGCACTCCCGCAGCCCATCTCCCAGCAGGGCTTCAGCCAAAACTCCCCGACGTGTGGTGAGGAGGGACCATCAGGACATTCGCTATGAAAGCAGCATCCTTATCCAAAGCAAGGACATGCTAAGGTGTCCACTTAAAGCCAGTGTTCGCACGTTATGTATTTCACTGAAATGCATCCAGAGAAATTACAAAATGGCACAGACAAGGCAACCATCAAATACGCAAAGCACTTTTGCCATAGATGCTGCCAATAAACAACATAACCACATCATAAAACTGCATAAGCATCCTAGGGAGCGAACATGCAACAAACTGCACGGACTGAGAGCTGACACTTGTTGAAGGTGTTTCTGCATCTCTCCCAAGTCTGTTTCAYTGTTGGCTTCACAGGGGAACTCAACAATTGTACATCCAGAAATCTCATCAGGTTTTGCATGCCGAATGTCAATGCAAAGCAAAAATTACTACTTTGGGGCCAAATTCTCATTTCAGTTGCTTCCCGTAGTTTTGCAGGAGTCAATAGATGTAACTCAGCAGAAGTCCGGCCAAGAAAATCTCCAAACTCTCAGACTGCGTGGAGCCAGAGACCAGAATTTTCTCTCGCTCGGCAATCTGCTACTCCCTCTCAACAGCTGAATCATGTTAAAATATGTATTCAGAAACACAAGCAGGATTACTCTTCACTGTTCACCAGCAAGACTGCTAAGCAGAGTAGAGCGCCGAGGCCGGCCGGTGGAGCGTGCCTGCCGCCCCAGACCCCCAGGACAGTTCAGTGGCGTGGTGGCGAAGGTCTTGAATTGGTCAGCAAGGCGAAGGATCCTGCCGGGCATGCACAGCATCCTCACAGGTGGAAACGCTGCTGGGGCTCAGGGGCTGCCGTCGGTGCTGGGGCCGCCCCAAGCTGGGCAGGATGGTGGCTCTCTACCTGAGTCAGGGCAGGGACATGAAGGAGAACGTGGCCGAGGGGAGGTATTGAAATTGCATTTGCAGGATGCAAAATAGGATTTYGTGGCCGGGCAGGCAGGAGGGCAGGCTGGAAGGAGAGCTGTGGGGGAAACAGGACCTTCTGGCAAATGGTGAAGGGTTTCCCCTATAGACCTGCAGGTTGTTAAATGAATGTTTTCAGCTTTCTGAAGGGCCCATGTTCAATCGCCTTTATGGGCACATTTCTGAGGAATGTAAACAATGAAATGTGAGGGATTTTAAAAACCAGGACAAAGTCTGCTGTCAGCCAAGTCCCTAGAGCAGCTCTGATTCCTGCTGTAGGAGAGGAGGCCAGCATTTCTGAGAGACACAAACATCGCACTGCAGAGGACAAAATGTCCCCAATGGGTACATTATCCCACCGCTGCCCTTTCTGAGCTTTCCTGGCTCTCTGCTGAAGCAGCTGACACCGGCTCCCCGGCCGGCCCTCTGCAGCTGGCCCTGGGGGGCCAAAACTGAATTTGATCCCCAACATCCTCAGGGTAAAACCTTGCCCACTTCAGGCTACCCCAGGGCTTTTCTGCACCTCAGGAGGGATCCCACCACCAACACCTGCACAGCCAGCTCAGCTCCTGTTTCCAGTATCCTCCCTGCAAGCAAAACCTCAAGTGGGAAGAAAGCGGACAGTTGCCATTGTCTGTGGGTTCATCTGCACCAAGGGAAAGGTATGTTGTGCCCTTCCACCATACCTGGTGAAAACAAGGCAGCGCCTTGCTTCCACCTGCGATAGCAGGTCCAGGAAAAGAGAGTTGTTGAGGAGACAGAGATACACCTCACCCTGCTAATGCATGGGAAGACCACAGAAAGCCTTGTCTTCTTTAGGATTTTACCCCCATTCGCACTAATGTTGAGCTAAGAACATCTTTTGCTTTATTTGCCAAGCTCACTGTCAGTGACACTCTGTTGCCCAGACCATTTGTAAGATGTTTACTGAGGAAATAAATCCATTAATTTTTTCTCATGAAAGTTTAGAGCCTTCCTGGAACGAAGGCAAGTGCAGATTTTCTACATTCACAGATTTCTGATGCCAATAGAAATTAGTCTAGAAACAGGCAAGCTGTAAAGCTCGATGTTGAACTCTTGCCAGCCTTGTGACGGCATCATCCCATGGATTTCCATGAACTGCTGCGCATTGCTCCTGCTGTGGGATCAGCATCAGGGCTCAGTGGTGCTAAATAACGCTTCAGCAGCTGAACAGGCACGAGGAGGAAAACCGACATCATCCCAGCAAATCATCTTTGCCCAGGAGAGGTCAGGGCATGGTATAAAGGCAGGCTGGGTGCATTTCCAGATTACAGACTACGTCTTTCTCTCAGTTGTGTTATTTTCATGCCAGGGAACCAACCTCCGATGATCTCGGTGCCTTTCTCACTGATTTACACCAGTATCAGCAATGGGCGATTCAGGCCCGTGGTGCAGGAGGCCTCTGGGATAAGGTCTGCTCCACTGAGACAACGATGGTCAAATGCGAGAGCATAAATCCCCAAACAAAGTCCCYGTGGGCCAATTGTTGTCTTCAGTTACAGCACTGCAGCCCCCTTCCTACAGCTTGACAGAGCTCAGCAGACTGGCAATATTTCCCAGAGTATATTAAGAGAGAAAAAGGAGAAATATCGAGCCATGTTATTTTCTGCTATAAATAGGTTCAGCTCCTCTCATTTGGATCCTTGCCTGATGATGCCTGCAGAAAAAGTTGGCCCGCTGGCAGGGCAGCAGTCCTGAGCAATTTCAGTAGTGGCCTAGAGAGATTTCATCAATAGGTGGAAAATACAGGAAATATTTCACATAGCGAGCCCAATCATTGCCTCAGGTACAGCCCAGCGTATCAGCTTCAATGAAAGTGCATTGGCGTAATTGGGAGTGTTGGCAGACAAGCTGGAGTGAATCAGACGCGGCGGGGAGGGAGTGTGAGAAGTCACCGGCTGTTTGCTCTGCCGGAGATTTCCACCCCCACAGCAGTGCTGGTAGAAACATGTGCCCGTGCTTCATCCTTTTCTGTGCATCCTCTGCTGTCTTCGCTACCTTCAGCAGCACCRGTACTGTCGGCCCCGGTTGCTGGGATCCCCAATTCCAGCAGAGAGGGAGCAAACAAATACTGGGGAGATGGCTCTTAAACTGCTGCAGCTGTCTGCTGAGTAAATGCTGAGCCTTGAAGTCAAGATTTGACACAGGTTTTTTTAGTACCGGGTGTTCTGGCAACAGTTAAGTGCCTGCTTCGTTCCGGGGCACAGTTTGGGTACCCTGCGTAACCCCCAAGTCTGCATCTTCCTTTGCCCTTAGACCCTGCAGCTCGGGTACAAGGTTCATGGGCACCAAAAGGCTGTTAAAGCTCAGTCCCTCCTCCTAAGCCCAGCCACAAGCCTGCAAAATATTTCTGCTCCTGTTTCTCTTTGTGTATCTGTGCAAGAGGAGGGATAATGTAGACAAATAGTACTGGGAAATGTATTAATTAGGCCTGAACCTTACCTGATGTTAGTGGAGGCATGCTACTTTACATCGTCTAGCAATGTGAACCTTGGTTTTTTTAGCTTCTTTTAAGGTAATTCCATAAGAAGAACAAGGAGAGGCAGCAGCGAGTGACCAAAGGGCTCTCTGCTCCAGCTAACACCCGCGTCGCACAAGCAAAAGTGGCTRTTGCAGAGGCATTCATTGGTGGAGCAGAAGTAAAGAGGCAGCAGCAGTCTCCCACGCAGCTCGGGTAATGACAGGGTAGCAGCCAGGATCATTGTCTTATGTATTAACTAAGAAAGCAGCGACCTTCTGAATTTGCTGCACTAATTGCCATGTTGCAGTGTACAGAGCGTGCTTCTCTCCAATGCCCCACCGTTTCTCTCAGCTCCCCCTTTTTGTCACCTTTACTGGCAATGTGTTTATCAGCATGTAGTGCAATATCTTATACTCCCAATTAGATCGTTTATGCATGCAAACCCTCTTTCCTCTTCACGAATTCCTGCTCTCTCACATAGCAGGCTGGCAAGAGCCAGCCCCTATAAAGACCCTTCTGGAAACTGGTCCAGTCCCATTAAATCCCTACTGAACGCAACAAAGCTTAAATCAACAAGTGCCRTCCATTTCCTGAGGTCAAACGTTTCTTTCAGTTCTATTTTAAGCCAGTGAAAAGAAACTGCAGGAAACAAAAGCTGTTTAGATACTTTCCAAGCTGCGGCTGGTGGCTCATCGGAGTGCCCGCCTGGAAAGCTGGGCTCGGTGGGAGCCAGCAACCATGCCGCCGAAATACCCAGCTCCTAATTTTGGTGCTGTTGTCAACATGACCGAAAGATGTTCCATTTCCCCAGCCTACCCGCATTTAGGAATGAATTGGCTTGGCGTGCCTTGAGCTGGAGGATCCATGGAGTAATTAGTAAGCGAGGAGTCAATAATCTTTGTTTTGTCACTGGACCTCAGTGCAGTGACTGAGGTCTGATTCATACTGATGCCAAGTTCCTTTCATATGACAGAGCAAATGCAATCAAAAACCATGTCCATCAGTCGTTTCTGTTCTTGGACTAAGTAATTGATTTTTAGCTCCGTCTCCCATGGTAACAAGGCTTTCTGATCACCAGCTGCACGTGTTGGTCCTAGTAGCTTTTGAATCCACTGCTTCATTTCAGCCAAATGTCATGGCAAGGTTGAGGGCTGAAGGATAATTAAGTTCCTACAAGTTTTCTGAAAACAGGCTGTGTGTGGCAGACCCTATTAGTGCCACATCGGTACCTTCACCGCAGATGGAAATTCAATGACTTCATATTGGACACTAGAGAATCCACCAAGGGAAAAGCTCTTGTGAGTAAGTACCCCAATGCTAGGGGCAAGCTTCACCTGGGGCTTGCAATCACCCATGGGATGCAAATCCACAGGAGACCAGGCTTCCTTCGCTCCGAGTGTTCGTAGAACAACTTGCTATTTTAAGGGAGCATAATGGGTGTTAAATAATAAATCAGCATAAAATTAGGACTGTGTATGAGGGTCCCTCACAGAAATCCCTGGTAAAAAATATAAGAATTTGCAAAAGCTGGTGGCTGTTGAGCATCAGGGGAGAATGAATACTGCCAGCAAAATAAAATGTAAATCAGAAAAATATCTATATGCAAATATTGTTCCTTTCTCTGGTCAGCCAGACTCAAACTTTTACTTAAAATYAATTGCATTTGACTTCAGGGATTGTTTTTACTGAGTCAAGACTGCAAGACTTCCCTCCAAACACAGGTCAAGAAGGAAGGTGGCAGGTCCCAGGGTAGCTGTGCATTAGCTCCAAAGTATATCCACGCACTGCAGGCACCTGCTGAGCCGTCAGCCCTGAGCACGCTATTCCCCACACTGCGCAGGTATCGGATCGGGCTGGAGCATCCCCACATCTGCAGGCTGAGCTGCCAGCGCAGCCCGCGGTCTAGGGCCCATCAGTCAGCCCTGGCACCGGAGCTGATGGGGGCACCTCTCCTCATGCATTAACTACCCCGATGCGACACAGACAGTGCTGTGAGCTTCTGCTGTGCCCTTGTGAGGCACTGTGGGGTCATGCTGCCTCACAACTGAGCTGGTAACTGCCCTGAGTGGCTTGAGCCTGCGTTAGAAAGGAGGAGACCCTCTCCCACCCTCGGGGAGGAGTGTGGTCAGGCTTACCGGCGTGGGACAGACGTTACTTCAGCAGAAACATGCACTGTCCCTCGGCTGTCCCACCGCAGGGGATGTGGCAAGGGTGGCTGCTTGGGAGGATGGGAGGGACTGCACTGTTGTACTGGGGCAGCGGAAAAAAAGAGTGGTTGTGGGGGTAACGTTTGGTTTAGTTAGGAAACCAGTGTGCCAGACTGGTGCCTAAATCAGAACTGTTAGGCTAAAGCTTCCCTGGGGTCAGGGTCACAGTGCTGTCATCAAGCGGACACAGGCCAGCTGCATACAGCCTCTTCACAATTTAAGAGCAACACACTGCAGGGCACCCGGGCTGGACCAGAGCATCTCATCCTTTACCAAAACACAAAGCCAGCCCCCACCTCAGACCCCTGCCTGGTCCCAGCTGGGGCAATGCCTTCTCTGTTCTGGGATTTCATATATAAAATTCCCCATCTCTGCTTTCCGACACCCTCGTTTGCTGTCTTCACAGCTCATCCCATTTGTCCCCATTTTAAAATCTCCTTCCCTCCCTCTTTTCTCACTAGCTCTTCTTCTGGTGTCGCTTTTCCCACCCACAACACAGCCTCATTTGTACCTGGTCTGACCAGGCTTGTGTGCAAAAGGATTAAATCATCATTTGAACCAGATCCAAGGGACATCACTGGGCAATGGAACCTTAAAATATTAACTAAATCAGCCACTTCGTGCTTCGGAAGTAATTTTTCCTGCATTGCAGATGGGGGGGCGAGCATTTGTACCGTTTACCATTACTCTTCCTCTCTGTCTGAGCTGGCAGGCAGAGGGCGTGCAACGTGCTGTTCGCTGATGAAGAGTAAAAGCGTGAGATACACCTTTTCTTCTCTGCGAGCTGGAAATCCAGGGCTCTTTTATGTTGCGCTTGGAACATTTGACTCAGCAGCTGAATTTTACCAACCGCCTCCAAACCTCTCTTCCACAGAGAGCACTGCCAGTGGTTGGATGGGTGCAGGTGACAATTTTCAGGGAAGAACTGATGCAGAGGTTTTGCATTCCCAGGTAGGATGCAGCACGTCCCAGTAAGGGCTTCTCCCCAGGCTCCCGCACAGCAATGGCCACAGACCCCGTCTCTTTGTGGAACCACCAGCCTGTGCCCATCAGATTTCAGCCTTCAGTCTCAAGGTTGGAGCAATGCAGAGTAACTGCCATCTGGCGAAGCCAAACGTTCTCTGCCTCCAAGAAGTAGCTTAATCATGCTTGGTGAAGGGAGAAAGATGGCTTTTAGCTGGGGCTGACAGATTCTCTATGACCCCACCCAGTAAGTGAGCATCATCACAAACTCTGCTACAGATAAGAGGCTGGGACTCAGACACAGTACACATTTTATTATTAAAAAATGCATAAAAACTAAAGACATGCTTCCCAGAGTTAGAGTCTATACGTACATCTGCGCTTCCCAGGCAGCTGCAGGGAGCATAGCCTTCTGCCCTCACTGCAAACATGCACCGCACAGGTTTTTGTTACCCTTTGTTAGGTGTTATCTTCTCACCTGCATTTACAGCATTCCAGCTAAATGAAGAGAAAACCCTGTACCGCCTGGGGTATAAGATGGTGCAGTTTTTATCTGCAGCTGAGAAACTGTACTGAACTTCTGGAGACATCTGTAGGACATTGCTGTTCAGTAGGAAACTTTACAGAAAGGACCCATGCCCAAGCCCCAGGCTGAAATTCCCCTTTCCTAGAAGTGTTCTCATTAAGGGCTGAAACTGGACCTGAATTGTATAGTTAGCCCCAAACCTTACAATAAGCAAATACTGGGCATCGAAGGGTGGAGTGTTCTGATACCAAGTCTGCAATCTCATTTGACTTATTGGTCCCACCTTTGCCAACTCAGCAAATGATGGCATTTGTGGTGTTCATTTGTGAGGAAGAGCAATGTGGAATCCTAAGTCTTGTGATACTGCGTTTTCATCTGAGTTTTCAGCACATTGGAAATAAAATAAATTAAGATCTAGCAAATATTTAGGATAAGTAGTGTTAAGATGTAACTGCACTTCCTTGCTGGGAACCACTGCACAAAACAAATGATGATTTACAGTAAAATATTAAATTATTAAAAACCACACAAGTGCTTGCAATTATAGTGAGTCAGACATGCTGATTGGAAAACAAAACAAAACCCAAAGAGCAAAACCATTAATTTTGCCCTGTCTGGAAGGCTGCAGTGATACTAGTCTATGTTCTGATGTGGCTTTTACAGCATGCCAGAAGACCTCCGAAATAGGAAGGCCAGTGGTTCTCGAGCTTTTTCATCATGAGGACTCTCGCTTCAGAAAGAGATTTTCCAGTTGATCCCTTCCCCTCAACACACACACCTTCCCAAAACTGATTTCACGCCTTCACTACAGCAGCTACAGCACTTGGTTATTTGAAAAAGTCATAGGACTGTTAAAGAGAAAGATTAAACGAATCCTGTTTTAAAGCAAATGCTGAATCCTGCTCCCACTGAAACTGAAGCAAGTATGCCATTCTGTACCCAAGCCGTCTCCTTCCTCTCCTGGAGGGCAGCACTTAGCATTAATTAGCACTGTTTCCCCATACTGCTGTTAAGTCCTCTCTACACTGTTTCCTTTCCATCCCTTTGAAGTTGGATTCTGTCCTCGCACATGCCAGCTGCTCTCCCTCCCTTCTCATTTTAATGCCAGCTGCAAGTCTGGTCAGGCCTGAATTGGCATCAAACAGAAGAAGAAGACAGACATAAAAAAGGTACGTGGGGTGAAGAGGGATGCTGAATTTTCGTTTTTTCTAATTTCATCGCTCACCAAAACGTCTGAAACTCTTAAAAGAGCCCCAGACTGAGGAAGCAACAAGTGTCACTGCATGAAATAAGCCAGATGTTCAAATTCAGTGCTGGGTAGAAGCAGATCCGCAGATCAGTCTGAGAACCACTGAGGTAGGCAACAAGTCTAGGCAGTACTGCTGAGTGAACACAAGGGGAATTTTGCCCTCTTGTCCTCATGACAGTGTAAATACCCACTAGTGTTTTCAGAGGTACCAGTCCCAAAGTCACGGAGCCAGGATCGAAGACAACATCTACACAAGAGCGAGCACTGACTGAACAGAAGGTGTATTCAGCTCTGCTCCAGCAGTCAGTGAGAAGGAGCAAAGCATAGACTCTGACTGCCCGCCTTAGCTTTGAACTCCTTTCAGCGGGATGCGATCAACCTGTAACCCTCCGCCCCCTCCCCCAAATCCAAGGGGTTGTTGGGGTTGTGGTCCTTCCAAGCCGTCCGCCACTGCAGCCCACACAGGTGGTGAAAGCTACAAAAGCTGCCCAAGAGCTCTGGCCAGTGCTGTTCAAAGCCATTCCAGATCCGGCATCAGAGCCCCAGGTGACACGGTACCGCGGCTGCACACATCCCATCCCAGGGAAGCAGAGTGTCACTGCTATGTACAGGCTAACAACTTTTCTCTCCTTCTGTCTCCAGCTCATACAGAAGGCTTTTGTCCTCCCCTTCCTGCCCATCTGGATGCCTTTCACCCTCAGCACCATCTCCAAGGCACAAGGGGCTCATGATGTAGCGATAGTCACTTGTGACAGCAGCAGCTGCCCCAGCAACGGTCTCTTCACCGTCCATGTTTCCAAAGGAAGCGTGCAGGGCAGGGTCACTCGCAGATGCCTCTTTGTCCTTCCCAATGTTGACATAGAGAGGATCTTGACTAGCAGAGAGTGTGGACATCCTCCCCCGAATCATTTCCAGCTGGGACCGGAGCACTCCGAAGCTGGGGCGTAGCCTGGGCTCAGGATGCCAACATCTGCACATGAGATCGTAGCTGCAAAATAGAGGGAGACAAGAGCACTGAGAAGCAGAGCAGCCACCCCCTGCATCTCCAAACAGGGGCTCTGCGCAGTGCAGCTTAAAAAGCACAGGCACTTTCCCCAAAACCTATCGGCTTTGGCCTTGCACCGGTGACAGCACATGGGCAGCCATCATGTATCTAATTCCTTGTTCCTTCCCATTTTCAAAGGCATTCTCATTTTGGTCAAAATAATTATTTAGACAGTACCAAAAAACCCAAAAGCCCTGTCAAAGGATGCTGAACTTCTTGGTAAAAACCTCGTTCCACTGTCTCTGGAGAGCTAGAATAGGAACGTGAGTGTGACACCACTCAGTAATAGCTTTTGAATTTATTCACAAAAAGCATCCTGACAACCTCTGCTGCAGCTGAAGCCATCCCTCCAAATTCTAGTTCAAGAGCAGATAAAACACAGGAAGAAAGAAAACAGAGATCCAGCTGTGGGAGGTGCAAGTTATTTCCAGAATATTCTTTCTTCACACTGTGTTAACTCAGTGCTCCCAGTGTAACGGAGGTGTGCCATTGTTGCTGCCCAACAGGTTGCCGGCGGGACTGGAAAAAGGCATAGTAGGTTTGTTTAGAGGGCTGTGGAGGAATGGACAACAGCTTCACTGCTGGAAGAAGGATGCTGAAATGGCCTTTCCACTACAAAGGCACCACCCCTACACAGAAGACATGTTCAGTGCCGTTACCAGCCTCAGACCCTGTCCTGCAGCGTTTCTCCTGCGGTCAAATGCCAGCTACCTCAGCTCTGGTTGCCCGAGGGCCAGCGTGAGGAGACATCACTGGCTCCGATGGCCTGTGCTTGGGCAAGGGGCGAGGAGCTCTACTCTCCTGCGGTCGCCTTCGTGGCTCAGCGCCTGCACTGGCTGGCCTCCTGCCAGCCAGGCTTCCCGCCGGAGCCCACTGGGCTGGAGCGTGGCCGGAGCCATTGTCCTCCTCCTCTTTATGCATCACTCACAAGACTGGCAGCTGCATTCCTATGGCATTATTGTTGCCAGTGCTGCAGGGAACAGGAACAAAGCACAGTACTGGCACTGAAAAACACCGCAGACAAACGAACCTCAGTTAAACTTGTAAATGGAAAAAATCTGATATGGCCTTTACTGGGAAATAATGCATTTCATGATGGCTTTTATTTTACTTTTTGTGTCCCTTGCTTGCTATCAGCTTTACAAGACTGTTTTTGATCTCACACTAGTTTTACAGAAAGCTTCTATGGTTCAGTTGTCTTAATCCTGATTTACGTCCCTCACAAACGGTAGAAATAACTCTAAATGCTCCAAATAAAATAGAAACTTCCTATTCTGTGGCACCAAATTAAATACTTTCTTTTACCCTCGCTGGCAAACAGCAGAAATTCATTTGAAAGAAAGGTAGAAAACTACTGGCTGTACTGAATCAGCCCAAAAGTCCATTTGCCCCAGTACCCAGCCTCTGACAGTGGCCAGCAGCAGACGCTTGGGGAAAGCACATAACCTGAGGGTGAGCATGTAGTGAGATCTTTCTGGTATACTCTCTCACGTCTCAATAACCTGTAGCTCAAGGGCCTCTCGAAATGGAGGTTGTACCTTTTTAGTAGTTTTTGATGGATTTTTCTTCAATGCCTTGCAGCTTTTTGAATCTCTTCTCTACTTTTGGCATCTATAACATCCTACAGCCATAAGCTCCACAACTTGGAACCAAAACTACTCACAGCAGTCAAGATGCAGACATATAATGAATTTAAGCAGTGGTATAACGGTGTTTTCATTTAAACTCAGGAACAGTTAAAATGAACTGCTGGGAAGATAAAAGTGTACAGCTTTAGTAACAAGAGTACAGATTATTCCCTATGGGGAAAAAAGGCTGGAGAAAGGAAACCACATGAAATAATCCACCATCAGAGCAGGAGGGAAGAGGGAGGAAAGAGGTCTTCATGTTGTCCATTTTACACACAAGGAATGGCTTGAAAAGGCCACTAAAGTCAGTGCTCATAGTTATGTCTTGCTTTGGGCAGGACACAGAGAAAACAGAGACTTGCTTGGGCACTCAGTGAAATTATTTCACCTTGTCCAGACTAGGCAAGCTTATTCCCTGGCAGAAGTTATGGTGACACTCCCTGGGCGACCTCAGCCCCGTGTGTGGACTCTAGGTGCAGCCACCACCCGTGGAGCAACGGTTCCTGAGCACACATTTCACATAACCTGCTGGCCAAGAATGGTCCCTCAGCCRCAGGACCAAGGCAGGAGCACAGGCTGCAGCATGTGGCTGCCTGCTCCTCCATGGGCTACCTGAGTGCTTCCTGCAAGTCTGAAAATGTCTTAAACCAGTATCTGCAAGACTGTCCTGTTTTTGTTTCCACCTGTAATTTAAGGTGGGACACTGATATACGGAATCTTAGATCCTCCTATCTCCCCTCTTCTCTTTCACCCTGCTATTTCTGTGAGAGTAGTAGATCCAATTCTGAAAACTGGGCCCAGCTTTGAAAGACACATGCAGGCCACTGCCTCTGCCATCCAGTTTTCTCACAGTCTTGCTAGATTGCTTTTCTATTCAACCTTCAGGGTGTGCCATGAAACTCAGCTTTTTTCTCACGTACTGGCCTGAGAAGGTAGGGAGCAGTGAGTTTCTGGAAACACAGTTATAGTTTCCACAAAGCCAAGAGCTTCTAATGTTGACACTGTTCAAACCCTTGAGCCAAGTTAGCTGCTTGTGTAGCTACCACAGGTTCCAGGGAGCTGTGCCAGCAAAGAGCGTCTGGTAGCTAACCCAGAGACTTTCTAGTGAATGCCTCTGTGTACTGGAAAGTGGACAGATTCAGACCAGCGGTCCAGCCAGCTGCCCCTGTTTCCTTCCAGTGAGCCAAACTTCTCAAGGCATGTCAGCAGCACGAGGAAGTACTCACACATCTTCCAGGCACTCCGGCGGCTGCTTCAGCCTGTTCCCGCTGATGAGGTAGTTGTAGATTTCTGCATTCTCAATGCCAGCATAAGGGGTTTGCCCTCGCGTCACAATCTCCCACATGGTCACCCCAAATGCCCACTGAAAGGGAACAGCACACAGAACAAGTGAACAGACAGTTCCCTGCTTGCTGGGGTGGGGTTTCAGCATGCTCAGACTGTGCCAACCCTCCCAGCCTAGGGTCATGTCATGTGAGTAGCAGTGATGCAAGGACTATCCAAACTCTAGCTAGAAATAAAAAAAATGACCCAGCTGATGCTGACACATCATCTTCAGAGACAGCTGAAGGCCCTGCTCAGCCCCATCCTGTAGTGGAGCTGGGAAAGATTTGGGAGCTACTGCTGTCTTTGACCTGCAGACCTCTCCCAAGCATCTCCTACTCATGGTTCTTTAAGGCATGCAGTATCAGTTTTGTGGTTCCCAGCTACATGAAGATTTTGGTTTGGGGCTCACAAATCAGCTGCTCAATTCCTTGAGCCAGATTCTGGGTTACTGGAAATGTACAGGCACAAACGAAAGCAGAGTTTAGCCAAAAAAGCAGGGCAAGGAACAAACCAATTATGGCTCACATTCATTTGTGCTCTGCACTGCAACAGTCATACCTGTACGTTTAAATCTAAAGTGCAAGGTTTGTTAGGTGCAAAAAATTATGATTTTCATAAGCAAAGCCCTGTCCAGTGCCTATTGTAAACTGGCTGAACTAGCGATCACCAATCACTAAACACTGTCTACAGTGGTTACAGCAATCACCGGGCAACACAGCAGCCAAGTTAGAAGGCGCTCTTGGTGATCTCCTCAGGGATGCTGTGACACGGATAACTGGGAAGGCAAGTCCACAGGTCTGAAGGACAAAACTAGTGTGAAACCAAATCAAAAGGCAGCAAGGAAGAGGGGAGAAGGTATCAGAAGAAAAAAAAACAAAGGGAAAGGAAGCAAAAATTTCAGATGAATGGGTTTAGCCTCACTCTCCGAGGGCGAAGTTTTGGGGAGGAGTGTCTAAGCACTGATATATTCGGTCTACGAAGTTCCACCAATGCCTTCTGTAGGATGGAGTACCATTGCTGCACTTGTACATGATTGTGTGGCTTATGCGCATTTCAATGTCACCTTCAAATTGTGATGCAGAAGAGAAAGGAAAAAGAATAAGAGTAAGAAAGAAGAGACTGCATAAAGAGAGAGGAAAAGGAGGAGAAGGGGGGATGAGGATAAGCACTGAAGAATGAAGGACCAAAGGACAAGAGGAAAAGGGTTCATGTCTTCTGCCATAAACTACTCGTACACACCTTTAGTCTTGAGTTCTGAAAGCACCCAAGGCAGAGGTAGCACTGTCCCTCAAACACAAGGCAAACTCCCTTTCCCATCACGAGGGCCTTTTCCCACCCTCAATGAATACAGAAGCATTCCTCCACTTCAGCAGGAATTCAGGTGGTCCCCAAATGCACCAGCGCAAAACTCACCACATCACTGTGTGTTGTGTACAGATTATCCGCCAGACTTTCCAGAGCAAGCCACTTCACTGGCAGCTTAGAAGCACAGCCCTGACGGTAGTAGTCTCCACTGTAGATTTTCTTAGAAAGCCCAAAGTCTGCAACACTCACGTTCATGTTCTCATCCAACCTAAAGGAAAGTTTTAGTGACTGAGAAAAGCATTTACTGGCTACCTCAGGCAAAAAGAAGGATGTCCCTGTCTGGCCAGGGAACTGAGGTATATAGTTCACCAAGTATTGCCCAGAAAGATAATGACTTCATCTATCTGATGACCAATGTGAAATAGTTTAGCGGTCTCAAATCAGTTCCTTGAGACTAACAGGGAGATAATTAGGACTAAGGAAGTAAGAAAATGGCCACAATGGTCTACTCTGTCAGCCAAAGTGAACTCAGATACTTTCCATAGTTTCCAAGATTAACAGAGGACATCTGTAGTGCTCATTGCTACCACTAAGGCTTACACCTTGTATAGGCAATCAAAAAACACAGGTGCTTGCCTAGACTGCCTATTACAACTGCTCAAACTAGATCTGCAAGATCTTCTCTCCAGGCCTGGTTAATGGTCTGAATTGCTCTGTCACCCACTTAAATCTAGACATGTTGGTAGACAGTGCAAGTAAAGCCCACAAAGCCTTCATGCTCCCAGGTCTCATAAAGGACTCCCTGCTTTTCCCAGAAGCTATGATGAAATAGGCATTCAGCTTCCTCTGAAGGAAGTCTGTATTTTTTTAAATGTTTAAAAATAGGAAATCAGTATGCGTTTCTCATAAATGTCAAAGCAGGCTAACCCATCATTTTTCATTATGACTATCAGACTCCTGTCTGTACATCTGGACATTCAAATGCCTTTGGAAATCTGTGTCTCCTTGCAGATTTTACCAGTTGTTGTGGTTTTGTTCAGAGGCAGAGTTCTGTCTGCCAGAATGGGTTGTTCCTTACTCCGTTCTCAGGGAAAAAGCAGAGGCGAAAGGATAAAAAAGGACTTTTCTTTCCCTCAAAGCAGGCAAGGCAGTTTGGGAGCAAGATCATACAGTGTGTTCACCATGTAATTATTTCTAAAGGCATTCTCCACATAAGCCATTCTTCACAAGCTTTCAGGGAAATTCTACATTTCTTATATTGTGATAATCAAGTCCTCAAAATAGATACAAGAAATACAGATTTCAGGCCACAATGAAAGTTCTTTTCTCCTAACACAGCCAAACCCATTCTCTCCTGTTAGTTACATTATATTGCAGAACAAATAGCCCATGCTGACACACAGCCATTAGAGTGACTAATTACAAACACATATTGTAATCAACCCTATGAAAATATATGTGCAGACCAATGATGGAAAAGTTCCTTATAAATAGGGTCGATTTGGAAGCTCAGTGGAAGATTAGGAGTTGCTCCCTGCCCCCAGCACCACCACCACCACCACACACCCCTCACCCCCATGGCCATGGCTCCCCTATGCCTATTGTCATTTAATGCTTAAATGCAAGGACCCCTTCCCCACTTCTGTCACGCGAAAGGCTTCTCATCCCTCTCTCACCCACTCTGGTCTTTCTTTTCTCTAAAAACTCATGGGTCACTTACATGCAGTTCCGAGCTGCAAGATCCCTGTGTATGAAATTTTTTGAGCTCAAGTACTCCATCCCGCTGGCAATGTCAATCATGAACTTGAGGAGTGTCTGAACAGGCAAGTTCTGAAAGAAATTACAGTTTAAGTTCTGTTCCTGGAAGCTTTCAAGTGTGTATTGCTGCTAGATTACTGAGCAGGGACGGGGGAGATAGGGAGGGGATGGAATGGAGGAGTTGGTCCTCAACATGCATGGAATTAAATACTTCAACACACTTCAACATCACATCCCACAACTTCCTCTGGTATCAAAATCTGGTCATCTGCCAATGCCTTTGGGAGACCAACCCTGAACTGATTTGAGTACACTCTCTGAAAATCCATACCCTCCCAGAAGGAATTCTACAGTAAGACAGACTTACAAAAGGGTTTTCCCCAATCCGTGACATAAGCAGAAAAGCATGAAGGTCTCCATGCTTCATGAAGGGCAGGATCACCATGGGAATTGGGAGACGGCCCTTGGGACGGCTCCGTAGACTGACTCCTAATGAGGACACACATAGCAAAGGGGTTTTAGCAAACAGATCAGTCCCAAGGGGAATCTTACAGGCTGCTGTACCTTTCTCTTACAAATTTGGAGAAAACGTGCAGTTTTGGTGGGTCGGTTCCATGCTCCAAGCTCCTTTGCAGGTGGTAAGATACCTCTAACCCTGTTTACTTCAGAGGCAGTACTAAGTGCCCAGTGGCTCTCAGCTCTCCTTGCAGGACTGGCTATAAATGTTTCCAGGATCACTTCAGACCAGACAGCCCCAAACCCAGGGTCTGCAGAGCAATCTCCACATTCTGGAAATTGCCCACGTTCCATAGTGCCTACCCATGAATATCTTGCTTCTTACCCAGTATTTCAGAAAGGCACAATCTCCCCTCTCTCTATTTGTCTACCAACCCCCTGTCCACATTTCACAGCAGTTCAGACATATGTCAGCCAGCCAAACTCTCTCTGTAGTATTTGCAAGAACCAAAGAAATGGCTTAAATAAGAGACGCTTATTGCTGGTGTATGAGGGCAAGAGTTGTGAGCACTTACACACACTCCAACTCCCTCTAGGCCTGGGAAGGAGCAATGCTGACATATGCAGGACTCCAGGCAGCACAGAGGTGGCTGCGCTAGCACTGCTGTTGGACAGCAGTGCGGGTGAGTATGTGAGGCTGTGTGGGATTGTGCAGGATCGGGAGGTGCTCTGTGGCACCACAAGCAGCAGTGCTGGCTTACCAATCAGTTTAGTGACATGTGGGTGGTCAAACTCCTTCATACATGCAGCCTCTCGCAGGAACTCCTCAATGTCAGTCGAGGTGAAGATGTCCGCTGCAAAAAAGTGACTGTAAGTTTTCTTCCTTTGTGGGTGGCTCCAAGGGACTTTACAGATAATGATTATCAGAAGCTTGTTCTTTGTGGCACAGCACATCCTCTCAGACCTACAGCTAGATGAGCCAGTTTACAACAAAGCAGACAGAGCCTGACACTTTCTCCTGGGATGGGCAGCAGTAAGCACACATCAGGGACATCTGGTAAATTGATTCTTGGCAGAGTAAAGACCTGCTGATTAGCAGCTCTTTTCTCAGTAACAACTTTCCTTGGAAGCCATGGAAGTCATGTGTGGGTTAAAGATGTAAGAATTAATTAGCTAAAAGGACCTAAACTACAATGTCAGGGAGGGGAGACGTACAAAATTAAAGAAAATGTTGAAACTGAGGAGATGGCCTGGAGCCCCTGGCTGGCACGGCAGACCCCAATTCATCTCTGATAAGGATGGCATGAAAGATCAACGCTTTTACGTCTCTTAGCATGACTGAGTCTTCTAAGGTGCTAGAGCTAAGATTTCTTATATAACCACATTACTAGAGCGCTTGGACCAAATTCAGCAGTGACATACATGAGCATAAATTTGAAGTAAATTATTTCTCATTGGTATTACTCCAGATTTATGGAAGTATATCAATATAATCAAGAAGTAGCCCAGTGGACTACTTCCCCCACTGCTGCTGCTGAATTTAGCAGGAGTCCTCCAGTCCTGCTGCAAGATGAGACTTAGACCTGTGGGGGAGTATTCACATTATCTGCTTTAGGCTAGTAATTTAAATATGATTCAGAAGACAAAAGTAGATTCCCTTTTTACAGTCAATGGAGAAAGGAAGGTGCCTCTGGAGGGTGACAGTTCCCAAGTTAGATGCCTGAAGGTAGACAGCCTTGTGACTACACAAAACAGATTAGGATTGTTGCTGAAACTGGAGAAAATGATGGAACTTACTTACACTAATGTAGTGTTAGTGTATTTAGTACAAACTGGTATTCTGTGGCAGCCAAACTCAGCTCCAGAGATAAGCAAATGTGACTCTCCTTTAAGTCAGTCACAGTTAGTTTTTGCCTTACAGGCAACAGGGGTGTGATAACGTTGGTTAACATATATATACATACATATATGCACATACTTGCTTTGACTTATACCTACCTATTAATTGCTTTTCTTGTTACAGACTTCTGCCTGATGAATGTGTTAGTTGCCCTTGTTATGCACACTCATCAGATGACAAATCAGAAGGGAGTTAGACTACTTACTCAAATATGCCTGACTGAGATGAGTTAGCTTGTCGCTGCATTCAGCCCAAATACTCTTCTGTTTATTCTAGGATATACACTTGGAGGAATGCCATCTTTCACTGCTGAATTATTAGGGCAAAGCAGACCTGTCTGAGCTGTCTATGCCACATGATGCAGGGCTGTGTTGAATCAAGCAACTGAACGAGATCCTCTATACACAGAAGAAGCTGTAGCTATGACTTGGTTTTGGTTGCACTCACCATGTGCTAGGTGCTGTACAAGCAACTAAACTGGTATAGGTCCTTCCCTGAAGAGCTTCCACTACAAAAAGACTGACATCAAAGGGATGGGAGATAACGGGTAGAGCATCTGAGCGGGAAGCTTGGAAAGGAGTAAAGAGTGTCAGGGGATGTTTGCTGGAGAAAAGGACAGGTAGCATTTAATCTTTCCAAGCTCTCTTAAGTACTTCAGGTAGCCCTGCTCCCACTTACCTTTCAGCATCTTCACTGCCACTTTCTGGAAAGAGCCATCATCTAGCTTCAGTAGTGCCTCTCGAACTGACCCAAACTCCCCTGTGAAATGACCAGAGCAGACAGTGAGGGAACAGCTTCTTGTGAAGCCGTATGATTCACAGCAGGTTCACTCCAGGGGTCACTGGCAAAGAAGCTGAATAACTGTAAGAAATGCAGCTACCAGCTTCATTTTTCATTCTGCAGTTCCAGCCAGCAGCTTTCAGCATATGTGTGCCTAGAAGAGGTAGCACTACCAGTAGCCAGAGGCCACTGTGCTGGCAGTCCAGAAGGCAAAGGAAAACAAGAGGGAAAGAAAGCAATCCTCTACCAGATGGACAATGCAGAGTCAAGAGTACAAGCTGGGATCCCAGACAGACATTTCTGGGGAAGCCATATCATGAGGGATGAGTCTGAGTGAGGCTCTGGTCAGAGAGGGAACTATTAGCTGGAGCAGTGAGTGGATGGGTTGGCTGAAGAAGCTCTCAGTGCTGACAGCCGTCAGAGCTGAGTAATGGTGCCAGGACTCAACCGTTTGAGACACAATCAGGCCTTATCTCTCAAAACTCAGGGAATGACTTCTATGAATCACAGCTGACCACACAAAACATAGAACACCTACTTGTGTATGTGTGATATGCTAATTCACAGGAGGAAGTGTTTACTCTGGTGTGTTCTCTAAGGAAGATGAGAAGAAATGCAACTGGCCAAACCCTCTTCAAATTATTTTAGCCTGAAGTGGCTTTATACCACAACATAACAGCCTCTTTGCATTAGATCTGGCTCTAGATTTGCCCTCCCTAATTTTGCAACTGCTTAACCCACCCAATGCATTAGTATGAGGAACTCTGGTATTGCAAAGAAGGAAGCAAAATATGACACTCAGGACATCTACCCCAAAAGCATTATCTTTCCACTAGTATTTCACCAGTGTCCTTCACTACTGTATGGCACATGCTTATTTCACAATAACCATGAGCAGTGGACCTGACCACAAAAGAGGAAAATGGGAAGGAGCAAAGGCATTTTGCACTGCTTCCATATTATGGAGCTGTTGCTCAGCTGCAGAGCCAGCAGAGCCCAAGATAATACAGTCATGCCATCTTATAACCTGTATGCTGAGCATGGGGTTGGGGGAATGGGGCTGACAACACAGACCAGATCCTGCCAGCTAGCATCCTCCCACCAAGGCCACCCCCAGAGGCCCCACTGCAGCCGATTTCCAGTTTTTTACCTGTCATGGGGAAAGCCCAGAAGGGTTGAAGCAGGATCCCAGAAACTGGCCAAGAGCTGACACTCACAAACAGATGCCACAACTATTTAATTACTTAGCAATGTTAAGCCCTCCGAGACCACTTCTGCAGGAAGGTCATCTTCCTGCTCGAAAGAAACACATTTGTTCTAGGAGGGATGGAGCAGAAGAATGCTCCCAGTGGGAAAGGGTCAAAGAAAACTGCAATAGAACTAGTCTTATAAATAAAAAGGAAGCCAAACGCTTCAGCTTCCTTTTGCTTATGGCCCCTGACTTATGATCCTCTCTTAGTTATTGGCTTTATCATTACATATTTCACTTATTTCTAGAGATTGCCTTCAGCCTGAGAAGTAGGGAAGGATGATTCAACAGTTAGCACACTGGCCTGCCATTTGGGAAATGTAAATTCAAAACCATCTTTTCACAGAGTCTCTGGGCCAATCTTTTAGCTAAAGTTAAGCGAGAAGCATCCCACCTTTACTCTGGCCATCCCTCCTGACCTGAAAACCTCAGAGAAATGTTAGGAGCACCTGTGTGGGAGATCCAGATGGAGATCCACAGTCAGGAGAGCTCCTAAGGACCTGAACTAATGAGGACAAATGTCAGCAAAATTCAGTACATGTTCTAAATGTGCCTCTATAAGAGCCCAAACTAAAATCTGCAGTCAAACCACCCCAGACATTGAGAATATCTGAAACTGAACAACATTTTTTTTGAGGGGTTGGAGTGTTTGAGGTAGATCATTTCTGTCTCTGTATTGTCTCAGCCCGTTTAATACTTGACGCATGCTTATGTAAATGGAAGGAATTCTATAGGACAACTTTGTTAGTAGAAAGAGCAGAAGTTTAGCTGAATATTCCTTTGTTTAAATCTCTGAAAGAAATTCACACACCAGTGAATCAACAGTACTTTGGAAAGATGAACATAGACTGCAGTTCATGACTCTGTAGAGCCGTATTATAGGAATGGCTTAGCCAATATCCTCTTAGTTATGCTAAACCTTTGAAATGTTTTATCCCAGTGAAAGGGAAAGTTCCATTTAAATTGCCATCTACAAGCAGAAGGAGAGAAAACAGGCTGCTTATAATTGCTTCTCCCTACTCAACAGTAAAGGTAACACAAGTGGGACTTTCAATGTAAAGCCTTGTTCAGTTTTGGTTCTTACCCTTGCCCAACATTCTTCCCAAGGTGAACTGCTGTTCCTGGATTAGGACATCTTTGAGTTTCGTCTTCAGCTCATCACTAATCCCTACACTCTCCACTGGAAAAAAACAAAGGAAAAGTCAAATAAGGGATACTTAAATATTCTGTCACAATGTCAAGAGTCACCTGTTCTAATCTCAATCTCCAATCCAATTCCCATACTGTAAGCAGGAAAACCTGAAAAAGACAGAGTTCCCTTCCATGTCCTCTAGCCTCACCACAGACAAGAGGCCAATAACTTTCAACCACAAGAAAATGTACCAACCGTACTGAAAGGGAGAGGGTGTGATAACACCACCCTTAAACACACCAAGAGCAACAGGAATACAGAACTATTGTAAATAACGCTGAGAAGACAAAATCCAATCACGAGTGACACTGACAGACACTGGTTCATACAGCTTCATTTAAGTTGATGGAGCTGCATCAGTTTTCAATGACTGGCTCTCAGACTATTTTAAGTACAGTACAAGTCTCTCAGTACCTGGCTGAGAGGGTAACATAATGTCCAACAGTTTATGGTCACTAGATTTAATGGAGAGACCTCTAAACCCAGGGGATCAAAGTCAAAGACAGCTGGAGCATCATCCTAACCCAGYCACGCAGCACTGCTAGACAGAGCCATGCCCTTGCTGAACCAGGAGACAGAAATGGATCATCTTAAGTCTGGCCATTCCTGGGACTCAGTCCCCTGTTTGAGAAGTTACTAATTCCTGGCCTTCCAAGACTGATTTATTGGTTCGTGCTTGTAGCACAGCTCTCAGCACACTGAGTTTAAAACGTACTGCTAATATTGTTAAGCCATATTTATCTCACTGCTGCATAATATTACAGTCGAAGGAGTCCCTGTAGTGTGAAACTGGGGCAGGGGAGTGGCGAATTTATGCCTGGCACTAATATACACAATGACTGTAGCTGTAATTAGCAAGTGCTATGTAATTGGTATGGCAACAGCAATTCTGGCCTTTCACCTCTGCCATCCACAGTGTCTAAGCCTCCTTGTAAATTAATCCCATGTTCTTGATCCAAAACCACCAGTTTCAGGGAAAACAAAGAGAGAGCATAGTACATGCATAAACACAGCTTCTCAGGCAGAATCACTCAGGTCATTTTACTTACATGTTGCTTCAATGAGCTCTGGGCCTTCCCTGTTGAAAGACCTGGCAGCTCTGAAATGGACTGCTGGATCCCCTCTGCCAACCACACTGCCAAACGCATGGCTAGAAGGCAGAAAAGACACGCAGGGGCATGATTACATGGGCCATTCACTTCTAAAAGGGTGTGGTGAACAGTATGGATAATTTCTCACTCCTTGCCACATAAATACTACATACTGTTTTGTTAAAGAGGGAGTAGCTGGAGAGGAGAAACGATGGGTTTATGCTGCCTTGCTGATGCACCTAGAGGGGGTGGGAGCCTTCCGAAAGAGGGGCATCACTCGTCCCAAGTGCCTGGGAGAAGCTGCAGGTTGGGGCAGGTTGCAAGAATGACATAAGCAGAGATGCTGCTGTGAGAGGGAGGTCTGGGAGACTGTGAAAAGAATGGGAACCTTGCTTGCAGCAGGGGGCAACCCACAGCCAAGTGTCAGAGGTGATGGAAAGAAGACTTTCCTGGGGATCCAGAGGGTTCTGGGCAGTCAGGAAGTTACAAGCAGCTGCGAGACTGAAAACCAGCATGGGATAAAGGGCCCAGCCCATAAGAACACAGAAGATGATTAATCTGTGGGTCTTTTATCTTTGAATCTCTTAAGCGGCAGTGCTATGGACTTATAGAATTACCTTGATCTAGTTTATATTTCCATATTCTAATACAGCCCAACTATTGACATAACATTTTTTCTACTGTATTTTTGGTGTTCTCATTTTGAAGAAAAGGTAGGGCACTTTCCTGCTAGTCTCTAATCCAGGGTCACCCCCAAAATTGTGAAAAAACTGTTATCCAAAGAAAGTGCCAAAAGTACTCAATCCACAATGCTTTTTGAGAAATAATTGAGTCAGAAACCACACTGGAGGAGAAAGCAAAGATCTCTCTAACCAGCACAAGGAGAACCTCCCTTACCCAAACCGAGTTTCCTTTCTTCTTTTTCGAAGGAGAATAAGAGCCAGGGCAACAGCCGTAACCAGAGCTGTGAGAATGCCCAATGCCACAGGAACCCAGGACGTCCCATAAGGAGGTTGCCTCTGGCCACCTAGATGATGGAGAAAACACCAGTCAGGAAATAGAAGACTGTCAATGGTAAACAGACCATACTGGGATATTTCTTCTTTTTGCTTTTAAATAGAAAAGCCATGCTGCTGGATCTGGTGTACACGGTGGATCACTGTACACTGGAATTTGGCATAAACAGCTACTCAGTCAATCATCAGAAAAACTAGCTGTTTCACACAGCAAAGGCAGAGCAGATATATCCAGTTATCAGAACCTATTCTTAGTTTTGAGCCTCAAGAAAGCAAAAGGCACTGCTCCAGATTATACTACTTTACATGAGCTCATGATCTGGGGTGCTTTAAACTGGAGTCTCAAGACAACAAGGTTGCTTAATATGAGCATTTTCTGTGCAGGTTTCACCTTGTCCTGTTTGAGGTAGCCAGCAGAACCTTGACCAGGCTACACAGTACTGCCTGAATGCCAACCAGATAACATTCTGAAAGACAATACAGAAAGATCATTGCCTCATGGCAATCTGGTTGAAAATATTTACATTTCCCCTCTCACCCCTCCCACAAAGAGAAGCACCCTGTGGGCCTTGGTATTGGCTGTAACTTCCCAATGTTGTTGGTTGGTTGTAACTTCTCAATGTCTCTCTACCAAAGAAAAGGTGAATTTTAAAAAGTGCCCTGCGAGTCAAGAAATAAGTTAGCCAGCATGCAGGTTCCAATTCCAGTCTAATATTTGCTCCCAGAATATGTATACTTTTGACTACAAACTATCTACAGAAGAAATGGAGATGCTGCCAATGAGTAAGCTGCCAGGGAAGGAAGATAAGCAATATGGTCATGAATAAAAGAATATTATCTATGCTTGGCAAACAACAGATAAATTAATCCAATTCCCTGGGAGTTTTCTTCTCTAAATACAATTACTAAAGATTAAATGTGAATTTGAATGGGTTTATTAAAATCTAGGATAGCCCTCATATCTCCAAATTGTTTAAGAGCAAACAAGAACAGGTAACAGGTCCCTAAGTACTTCCTTCATCTTCATGCTCCCTTGCTCACCTTCAGCAGTTGACTCTGCTTTACCAGAAGCTAAGGAAGAATCATTGACGATGTAAGTAATCCTATTATGTTGTATGTCATGAGACTATAAGTAAACGTGTCCTTAAAAGAGATGTTAGGTTAATGGGCTGAGATTTGGATGAAACTCTGCATAGATGTATGTGAAAACAAGTCAGACATCCTTACTGGCAGAGTCCTGGCAGGTAAAAGGTTTCTAAGGCTTGATTACCAGTTATGTTGTTGGGCCTTATCATCCAAGTTTTTAAAGAAGCAATGTTAGTCTAATAAACAGGTAGAGCTTAAGGAAACAGAATTCTGGACCATTGAGGAAGCAGACTAGTACTTCTCCACTTGAAACAACTATCAGAGCTTTAGCACCTACTTTCCAGCATCTTATCTCCTTCAGTGACTTGCATATTCTTCTCCCATCCAGAAGGCTTTATAGGCTCTGGGTTTTATGATACTCCCTCTTGCTGTGCCTTTTGACCTGACCTTCAAGGCTGCTTATGAGGAGGGAGAGGGATCAGAAACAGCAGTGGAATGAAAATACAATGAAAGGTAACTCCAACCTTCTCCGCAATTCCCAAGCCAATCACTTGGGCTGTTCCTGCCAAACAATCAGGGCAGAAACAATTAACAACACTGATCAACACTGATGTAAAAGGTCCTCTCTGATAGTTAATGATAAGGTTTCCTTCCCCCTACAGTGAAGCAAACCTCTCTTGGCCTATTTTTCTAGTCTCTGTCTGCTAGCTGGCCTGGTGAGAGAGCAGGGATTTAGGTCACCTTCCAGGGGATGCCTCCAAAAGGGCGATGGATGAAAACACAACAAAACTAAATTATTCTCCCTGTTTCTAAACTGCTAGGAATCAGGAGTCCATCCCACAGTTTATAGCAAATGTGTCAGAAATAGAAATGAATGTTGAATTTCACTGCTGCTCCTCCTCTGCCCCACAGATCATTGCTTCCCACTCGTGCCACTGAGCTAGAGAGGATGGCTGCAGCCCAAGTAAAGACCAAATTGCCTCTCCTCCCCCAACTCTGTGTCTCTCCCATCTCCCGTATCCCCCTTTTCCAACTGGCATATGCCTTAAGACTGCACAAGGCAGAGAGAAGACAGCATTATTAGATGAGCTTAAATGAGTATTTAGGAGTCCTTTAATGATGAGAGAACCCCTTTTATTTCTGTAGCAGGTTTTATATCACAAAGGTGTGCAAAGAATGTAATCCAAGAGTCTTCTCCTGCACACTATCATGAAGACTACAGATAGGAAAAAGCTATTAGACCATTCTGTTCTTCTATCTGCAATGAAAGAGCGAGTTTTCTACTGAGAATGTTTCTAAAAATATTAAAACAATCTTTGTTAATAGTGCACAAGATCTCTGCATAAGCAGGGTGGAGCTCCCACTAGCTTTGCTGTGATGACAAACACGACTTAAAGTTTATACAAGCTTAGTCATCCTTACTGCTGCACTGGGAGCTGGTCAGAAACCACCCCTGGCATTTCTCACATAAAGCAACCAGTGCCAGTTTGCTATTTTAGGAAAGGAAGCGACTTACATTTTCTACCAGGCCTGAAACAAAACTGCAGTCTTTCTGCAGCTCTGCTGTTCAAGGCCTGTCAGTGTTTCCACAGTGAACCTTTATGTCCAGCCTGTTATACTTGTGAAGAAATGTACGTGCTTTCAGACAGCATTTGGCCAAAACAAGCACCACTCCTGATGCTACTTTTTTGAAGTGGTTTGTAAATAAAAACAAGCAAACATTTTGTGCTTTCAGGATTATCCCATTCCAGCTCCCTGTAAAATGCAAACCTTATACATTCCCTGGGGCTTCTTGCCAGTTTTGGCCATTTTCCAAAGGGATCTTCTAGTCCTTTCAGGTACTTTTCTCTGTATTTGGGTGCCACAGAAAATAACTGAGCAAAAAGCAGGAGAAAAAAATTGATGAAGTCGATGCCCAACCTCTAGTAGAGTCAGCTCTGGACCTCTGCACCCCTTCATTCTGCTTTAAATAATTTGAGGGCTTTGATCCCACAGTGATTGTGTGCTCACACATAACCATCAGTACTGACTTCATCACAAGAACCAGGTTGCCAAAGGGCCTTTCTGAGTAACGTGCACATTAAAACCAGCATCAGATGCACTACTGCAAGTAAGGCTTCAGTTCTCTCCTGGTTACTCTGCCCCTATCCCCCACCTCCTGCTTGCCTGGGAACCCCACTCTAGGTTCGCCCTGCCATCCCTAAGTGTGGAGGGATCAGGAGGGATCAATGTCCATATGATTCTTCAAAAGACATGTGGGTTGGGAAGAAAGCAGCAGCAGATGGGTCAGCACCAGAGATTAGAGATTGCTGTCTCATCCTGCTACAGGCACTGAGAACAAAACCTCAGGAGATTCTGGGATTTTTGCACAATCACACCTCACTGACTTCTTATCACCAAACTGTATTTTTATTCTGAACATCTTCCTCTTAGTTGTTTTACAGTTTCCTTCACAAGCAGCGTTCTTCTCTCCCTTCTACCCATCTCCTCATATAACAACCTGCCCTCCTCCATAGCCTGACTCCCATTTCCCATTCACTGTGAAATACAAGCAGCAAGCAAACCAGTACAGATGAGCCTAACTGCCCTTTATCACTAGGAATGCACTCTGGACATGCATGTTCTTTGCTCCCAAAAACCCCTTCTACGTGGTCCAGGTTGCATGGTACAGCTTCTGTACCATCATCTCCCTTTTCTACCAGTAGCTCAGCTTTTCCATGGAGAGATCTAAACTGGTTTAATATAAACACATTCAGTAAAACCATTACAAAACCCCATGTGGCTGTGGTTTAAATGAGGCTCAACTGAAACTAGTCAGGAATGGCTTCAAATTAAATCAAAGAAGAGAACCTATGTTAGAGGAGTTTTCTGTCACATTTATTCTTGTAATTGTGTGTGGCTTAAGCCTAAATGAAGGATTTTAAACGTTCATTTGCACCTTTTCTATTGTGTCTCCCCTTGCTCTGCTCCGCACTAAGCACAGCAAAAGCCCATTAAAGAAGACACAGTAGTGGCCAGAAGCTGTTTTGTTTATACCAGCTCTTTAAATATTATTTAATTTCTACTCTGCTTGATGAAGTGTGCTGTTGTATAAAGCCACATGGCTCAGTCAGCTGTAAGCACTGAAAGAAGAATCAGAGAAAAACAGCCGTCCCAGCACTTCTGACTTTTTTCCCCAAAGTGAAGGGAAGACAGTGGACACTCACCCATGACCTCTCGGGCTTCAAGCAGGAAGAGGTCACTCCAGGGCCCGCATCCTGCAGAGTTCAGCATGCACACCCTGATGATCAGGTCTTTGAAAGGATTCCATGTTGTGAGATTAGCTTTTGTATCCTGTACAATCATCTCCCCCTGAGAGCAAATGGCAACAAACTGTAAGCTATCTTAAAAGGAATCTAGTCTAAAACTTCACCTTTAAAACTAAACCAAAACATTACTGTGTACTTCATTGGTGCTATAACAAGGGTTGGGAGTTGTGACTCCTGGGTCCTAGTCTCAGTTTTGCCACTAACTTGGGCTGTCATCTTGGGTTCCTCTTCCCAAAAATTGCTAATAGCTTCCCAGGGCATAGGGAAGATACGAGGTTTAATGATTTCCTCCTTTGAGGTCCTTCCATGAAAGTTACTATAGAAATGGKTTTTTTTTCTGCTATTAAAAGATACACCTCCTTCTTGTGATTTAAACACAAAGATGCGCTAACATACTGCAAAGCATCTGACAGTTTTAATCCAAGGGAGGAGTCTGTCTGTTTTAACTTGTTGAYCAAATCCCAAATGGCTTCTGAATTTCATGGCCAATTTTCACTTAGGATGGCAAGGCCAACATATTTTCAGTAATTTTGTGGATCTTCTTCACACACATCATTTGCAGTAAACCCATGAAGATTTGGCTGCCACCACTAACACAACGTAAATTCAATGGGAACTCAAAATATCATCATTCAAAGACAATGACGCTGACCTAGTATGAAATGGGTCACGCAAAAAAGGAAATAAGTCTCTTTTCCCTCTAGCTGTCTATTATTACAGGCTTGTTCATCATTAATAAGCACTGGCTAAATACATATTAAGAAGCGAGAAACCATAAGAAATGCTGTGAACTTCAAAGGCAGATAGATACCTGGGAAAGGTCAATGCTGAAGAACAAATGAAAGGCCTTCTACCCTGACAGGGTCCTTTCAACTCCCTACATATTGTAAATGAAATAAAAGAATCCGCAACCTTCTTTCTGTGATTTACAGTATAACTCATTCACTTGTTGAATACACATTTGCTGCTAGGATTTGGAAAGCCAAGTCCCAGTCACAGGAGAGAGAAAGCCCAGATCCTGCACTGCCTGAGCTGCCTTTGGGACAGCACCAGAAAGAGGCAGAGACGAACTGAATTCTCTGTATGTTGTCCTTGTTGTACAAGGAACGGCAGAGAAGTGGTCTGTCTGCAGATGAACATTCCAGTGAAGGAATTCTGAATATGCCAGGAAGGGAGAAATGGGCCTAAATCTTGAGGCCAAATACTGAGGAGTTGTGGCAAATCAGATTAGATCCATTTACACAAAAGCAATGCCAGCAATCTAGTCCCCTGGTATGGATGAGGGATGAGGGACCCCAATGCCTAGAAAATTTAATATGAGCGTTCTCCAACTCTGTGCYCAATGGCTCAGCTGCCCTCTCGATCTGTTACCTGAGTTACATTATCCTGAATCCATTCCAGTCTGTATCCCAGGACATTTTCTTTCAGCACGTCTGGAGCCACACCTTCCCACTCCAAAATCAGACCAGGATCTCTTTGGATAACATGGATATTTTGTGGGGTGCTGCTTGGAGCTGAAAGCAGAGGACAGAACACAATCACTCTGTGCAGGAAAATAAGGCACTATCCACACTGAAAATGGCTGAAAAGACAGTTTCACCCTCTTTCCTGAGATGAGCCGGGAGAGTGTGAGGGGAGAGAACAACTTCTGCAAGCCACCAGCACTATGTTTGCTTCAAGTGGAGAAGATAAGGTTGGTCAGCACCTCTTGTTTCTTTCCGAGACCCCAAGAATCTCAGAGAGCCAATGGGACATATGCCCAGCATGCAGAAGCCGTGTGGCTGGACCAACTTGTGTATCATGCATCATTGCTGTTAACCACATTTTGACTGCATATTATTAATGTTAGGTGTTAGGAGACCCTTAGAGTGGACAAGCAATCTGACAGTGTAACGTTTCCTGCATTTCAGAATTAGCAAGGAGGAGTTCAATGAAGTTTATCATTGTCTCTTTTTCAGATTCAGAACGGCTTTCTGTTCTTGTCTGCTATTTGCTTACCAAGCTCTAGGGTCTGGAAATAAACCCTGTCGGTGAAAGGGGAGCTGCCCATCTCATTGCTGCATTGCACACGGACACTGTAGTTGGTGGAATGCTTCAGGCCTTGCACGCCATAGGCAAAGGGGGGCACTGGGGTGACTTCAGTGGAGACCTCCTGGCCGTCTGGTGACTCTGCTACCTGTGCCAAGAGTGAAACGGAGAAGACTGTTACCATAAGCCATATGACTAACAGGTCCAGAGGGGTAAGAATCCATTTCATGGTTAGTTTAGGAATGTGTAAGAGTAGATATGGTACCAGTGGTGTTTAAAATACTGGAAAGGGAGTTGCCAAACTAAGAATCATGAGCCATGCCTTTATTTGGTTTAAGTGACATCATTCTCCTAACTCTGGCAGTACAACAATTTTCCACCAGCTGAAAATTTGGTTCCATATTTTAAAACATTTCCTTACCTATGGTACAAATTCTACAGTTGATTATTATTTCCTTTAAAGAAAACTAAATGTGCTTGTTGCTTTGAGTGCTAGCGGCTGGCTTCTGAGGCTTGTCTAAACTTGGGCAATGAAAATTGGTAGATCAACTTTCCTGTTGCCTAGTGTCACCTTTTTCTCAACTCCTTTTTCAGAAGTTTGTGTATTTTCAGTTTTGCAGTGGATTAAAGACACGGTAGGCRCTGGTGGCTTGGTTCAACTGAACTGTTTCAAATTAAACTGAAAAGAAACATTTTACCACTCCTGCAACCCTTCTTTTTTTTTTTTTTCAAATCTGAACTTTTAAGCAACATGAATGTTAATTTCAATCTGTGATATCACTGTGTGCTTTTAAAGTACAGACAGGTTCAATGTTCTTGCTTTTGTACTGACAATAGCAGAAATCACTGCATAGCTCCCAGGCTCAGCCTATCTTTCTTCTCAAGTGCATATGAAATAGCAAAGCTGAAAGTAAAAGCAAAGTGTACTGACAGAAGTGAAACACTCATGTGGACTTTATATTCTTTATATAGCCGTCTTTCTCCCTTTCTCCCTGCCCTTCTGCTCATTCTCACACACTTTTGACCCACTGATTTATTTGGCTAATAAAAAGGAAAAATCTCARGTTTCCTTAATAGAAAAGCATATTGCTGTCACTGTCAGTGTCATCCAAAGCAGGGAAAAAACAAGCAGACTTTTGTGTAAAACCCTGTCAGTTTGATGATGTGTTTCTGTTCAACAGTCTGAAGAGTCGGGGCTCTTGCATCTGCCCCTTTTATGCCCTGGAACATGGCTTGTGTTAACAGTGAGTAAACACAGCGAGTCCCTACGCTGTCCCCAGAAGCAATCTGCCTGTCTGAACACGGTGCTCTCAGGGCACCCGCTGCAATTCCCAAGTGCCAGAAAACCACAGCCAAATTTCAATCCCCCTTCTCTATCTGGGAGGCTCCGAGCAGAAGTGCAATCATGGGAAGCCAGGAGCGTGTGTATTTTCACATGGAAATGTGGGTCAATGTCTCTCACAAAATCTCTCAGTGTGGGAGACAGAGGAAGCATGGCTTTCTGTCAGTGGAAGGTTATTGCCAAGTTACCCTGCTCCCTGATCCAAACGCAGGAACTTCGTCCTCCTCAAATAGAACAGAAAAGGCTTAGAAAAGGGGTGAGAGACTGCTGAGTGGACAGAAACTGAGCTGCTCTGATTCAGCCTCTTTTCCACACGTCCCATCCCCCCCACCCCTGCCCCTGCCAAAAGTGAGAGGGGGAACTCAAAACCCAGGGTGATTAGCATTGCAGCATGCAAGCCAGAGAGAATAGGCTGTTCCAACTGGAGATAACTCGCATTGTAAAACAGAGGAAGAAAACCATTTTCAACTGCAAACAAGAACAGAAGCAGCAACAAAACCCAGAGATCGGGGCCAGCTATATTAAAGCATTCTTTCTGCCAGTGAGTTAAAACAAAATGATGGTTTCTTTTACTTATGAAAGGCAATAAACATCAGAGCATGAAATCTCTGGTTACCTCCCCAAATAAGAAGAGGACTGCAAGTAAATTAGCTAGGCTGCTTCCAGCATACCTTGTGTTTATAATCCTCCTCTACATAGTTGGCAACAACCCCTAGAAATTCCACTCCAGCTTACATTGCTGCTGTAATCAGGTAGGGAAAGCATAGGGGCCCAATATTCACACCTGGCAATAATCTATGGGGAATGTGCCTAGCTGTGTTTGCATGGCCTGCTTCAGGAATCACCATTTCTTTTTGACACTTGGTTACCAGCTGTTTGATCTGATTTTACAGTTAAGTGTGCAATGCTAGAAACTAACTCTGCCTGAAGTTGGACACGTAACATTGTTCGCAGGAACCTAAAGAAGCAGTCCAATTTTTCAGAGATGTTGAATACTCAGCACCCRGTAGAGCTAAAGGATATTATCACCCTTGATTTTCTGGGCAGAATTGGTCTTTGACAATGGAAAACCAATCAAGATTTAGAGGCAGGGCTTAAAATTACCTGAAACATGCAAACAGGCCTGACTGTATCAAAAAGCCCAATCTGTCTCCTGCCTCCATCATTCCCACCTTTCCTGTACCACATCCTATACTTTGCAAGCTCCTCATCCCTTGGGCTCACTGGTATGTCCGGATCCCAGCATTTCCTCTGGCACCACAAAGCACAGGGCTGAGCTGGCATGGAAATCACAGGCCACTGCACCGCACTGGAACAAGTTACCATGGGCCAGCTGCTCCACGCTAGCAGGATGCGTGAGCACCCTGCAGCCACCCAAGGGCGCTTCCCATAGAGTGATATGTGCTTCACGTGTGCTGCAGTGTACGACTCCGCATGCAGTAGCTGCCATGGAGCAACCGATGTGATAACCTGCCAGGAGGGAGAATGGGGCCAGTCTCAAATTCTCAACCGGACACTTCATGCTCAAAACTGGCCCTGCTGTTCGGCACCTATTTATGCCCTGAGTTGCATCCTGTTAAATTGCCATGTTTTAAAACTGTGGAATAAGAATTCAAACGCTACTGCTACAAAGCAGTTAGGAGAAAAAAAGATGGCCCAAGCAGTGTTGTGGCTCAGGGGAGTCCCATTCTTCATGCAGGACAGGGGACAATCCAGAGGGGCCATACCTGAAGAGTGCAAGAGTGGAGGGGTGCGCGGCCATCAAATCCTGGCACCCAGACCACGCTGGCATTGCTGCTGGTGACTTGGCTTACAGTTACATTGAGAGGCGGGAGAGGCATGGCTATAAAGGAAACAAAGAGACCTTTCAGTATACACAGAACTGAGCAGGTATTCACATGAAAATAGCAGAGGCTTGAGGTTAGAAATTATGCAATGAAATCACTAACAGAAATGGTACAATATCACATCTTTAGAGAGTGCCCCTGACCGTTGTGAATGAAACTGTTATCTTAACATTGAACAAGCTATTGGCATCCATTCTTTAATAGTCCAGCATACTTGCTTGATGCATACAGGCTGTGGTTGATCTCTTTGATAGTAATGCCAGTGTGTGATGTTTACACCTTGGCTACTCAGCCCTCTTCCCTGCCCCCTCCATTGCAATGCCTGACCCAGCCCTGTGCACACAATTGCCTGTGGACCTACATTGTGAAACAAATCAGGGCTTTAAAATCCCTCCCCTGGTTCTCAGTCCAGCCCCCAAAACCAGCTCTGCCAACACCAGTCGAAGGGTGGTTTGCTGTAGTGACCCGAATRCCCCACAGCTGGATTTGCAGTAGACCGCTTCATGCTGGGAAAGTGCTGCCTCCAAGTAGCTGCCATTGCTGCCATTACAAACCCCTCCTGAAACACCCTGGGATGGAGCCTGGACTGAAAACTGTGCCTCCTTCAGGCATGGGATGAAGCACTCTGTTTTATAGAGGGGCAATTCGAGGCAAAGGGAGTGCCTATTACATGGCTGATACCACGCTACAAATTAAGAGCAGAGCCAGGAACAAAATCAGGATTCCCAGACTGGCCATTTAATCAGATGTTTGTGGTTCCTACCACCACAGAGCAGCACCAGAGCGCTGCCCCTCCGCTCTTGCTCTGACCAGACACCTCCATCACTGCAGGGGCCTCTAGTATGTTGTCACATCAATCCGAGCTCTTTGGCTTCCTTTTAGGATCTTCAATGCTTCCCTTTGCCTTCTCTTTTCCTCCCACTGTAATTCCACACAGTTACTTCCTATTCTTCCCAACACACCCCTCACCATCTCTTTTTCAATCCTGAGTCTCTGTTTTTATTTAGGCACCTCACTCCTGAAAAAACTACCAGCTTCATGAATACTAACCTCTCTCCTGACCTTTTGCTCATTTTAAAAAATCCTATGCTGCTGCTATGAGTAATACTTTTCCTGCAGCACCTCAACAAATTGTACCCTCAGGAGTCCTCTTTCAAAAACCCAACAGTCCTCAGGACAAGGCTCTGCCTACAGACCGAATTTTCCACTTCTCCTGAGCTGTATCCAGTGGAAAGCAGCAGTGGAAAAGTAATTGCAAACCAGAATTCCTCCAGCTGCATCTTCTACTCTGCCAGAGAGCACCTTTGCCTCTCACTGCACTGAGGACAACCACCATACTGCCTTCAGCACCTCCACAGGGCCATCTTGCAGGAGGAGCGCTTAGACCAAAGCCCCCTCCCAGGTCTCTATAGAGGGCCTAGAGGAGAGGATGGGGCAGGGAATGGATGGTGCCACAGATTAACCCTATAAAGCCTTTGTTGTCTGGTTAACTAGTTACCAGGACTCAGGGCAGGGGGCTGCCACCTAGATAAGAACAGTGTGTGTGGGTGGGAGGTGGGGCAGCAGAGCATGGGTCTGGGATGGAAGATGGGCAATGAGTTCTTCGCCTTTCAGTGAAAGGTCTTTGTGAGTTAACTTAGACTTTTCTGTGTCTTGGTTTCTTTCCCTTTTGATGTTGGGTATTCAGGTTTGTAAGCTCTTTGGGGGGGAAAAGCTTGCTTTCACCACTTACTCGGGTATCATTGAAACACTGCCCTTAACTGAAGTCTTTTGTAAACACACTTGTAACTTTTGGGTTTAGCAACATGTAATTTTCAACACTGGATGGCAGGCCCAAGGGACATACGGGCTATACCACCAGTGAGAATAAATAAGCAACTGCTAACACATCCCCTCTGTAATGGAGACAGCCACTGAAGACGGCTGGCTTGCTAGCACCTTCCTCTAACTCTACAATTTGTAGAAAGGACAGATGCGTTTCCCCATCATGTGTTAGGAAAAAATTCTGGGTGACTGTTTCCTGTTGTGCTCTGAAACACAGGGTACAACCCTAAAAGTCTTAGCTGCAGACATGAAGGAGAGCAAAGCCAGTCTGAATACAGGACCTTGAGTGTTAACATAATGAGAGTTAACTTCCTCTGTGCTTGTAGAGTGGCTGGAACAATGGGGCTTTGTACACGGCTGGGGACTGTGGGCTACAATAACAGTAATTTTCTGCTTGGAGTACACCCAGCACATTGTGGGCACTACAGAGAATAGGTAATGAACAACAACAGCAGCAAACAGGAAGAAATGTTAACAGTTTGTAAATGTCCTAGCAAAAATATTTGCCTCTGGAAACACAGAAGAAACAAGTTGTTTAATAAAATTGTAGAAAGACGTGAGAGTCTTCATTAGCAGATGGATCTGTGTAAGAGAGGAAGGCCCTGATCATGCATGTACGGACAACTACTCCCCAGAGTAATTTCATTGAAGTCTACATGTTCATAGGATCAAGGACTAAATAAACATTATCTGGGCCTGCTCCTGTTCCAGCTGATGCCCTTGTTAGGAGCTCTGCTTTAATTTTAACAGGGGCTGTGCTAGATCTTCAAAACTTTTGCTCTTTAGAAGAGCCCTATCGCTTCCCTAAGTTTATAACTACTCTTTTAGACATATCTTTGAGGTATTACAGTTAGAACTTTTACGACTACAGCACTGGACTTGCTATTTAAAACCTGTTTTTTATCTCTAGGACATGCGACATACTGGTGCAACATTTGCCGAATCACTTAAGCTTGCTCTTCCTCAGCTCTAAAAAGYGCGCATGTGTGTTTGTGCGCACAAGTGTGTCATGGTGGTGTGTCTCTCCCAAATAGATAGCTGATGATTGACCCCTATGGAGAACATTTGGCTAAACGTAATTGCTGGGAAAATGTGAGAATTCTGAGGCCTTTACCTCATCATCTTATTAATGGTTAAAAAAAAAAATTAAAAAATCTGTGTTAACATTAAAAAAAGAAAAAAGCTTGTTTATGCTAAATGTGATTTCAAGTTATGGTTTGATGAGATTTTTTAAAGCATAATAGCTTTGTGAACTAAATTCTATCCCACAATAAAAATATCCATAGGAGATATATTCCACAATAACTAATTCCCCTGTGTAGACAAACCTTTAAGGCAACAACTCCAAACATTTTTAAATTAAGTTATAAATCTTAACTAGTCCAGCATACTGCATTCTTGGCATAGCAGTAACCACAAAGTCCTGAAGAAAAATACACTGTAAGAGTGGTAGATCTACAGCTGGATTTTAAGCTATCCTTTAATGAATATTAGCCAATACAACTGTGAGTTCTGATACAGACATAAATGCTTCCTCTTATTCGCGCTGAGCAATAAGCTACTGCTTGGAACAAATTATTTTTGTGACATGCCTCCCCCGGAACTGATAATCATGTCATTCAATGCGCATTAAAGCATGACTAAAAATTCAAATGCAGAAGCATCTCAACATGAAGAGGAGGGKAAGAGCTGATTGCTCTGATTATCCCTGTTTCAGTCACCTGGAGGAACAGAGGAAACACGACATCAACTTAGGGACTTCCAAATGGCAACTGGTCATGCAAAGGCTAGGAATTATTTGTTTTGAATGAGTTTTTAAAGAGCAAAGAATTAAAAAAATAAAATCCGTAAAAACAGTGTGGATGAGTAGACTTTACTGGCCACTGGTGGTCACCTGCCTTGTCTTTTTTCAGCATCTAATGTGATGCCAATAGAAGCAAGCACAAGTAACGGCCTCTTTAGCTCTAACAAGATCCATCTACCTCCAAGAAGGAAAGATTTCCCCAGCTACAGATTTATATCCAGCTTCATCTCTCACAAACAATTTGGCTGCTCTGACTCTCTCTTTTCAAGGAAAAACTGTTATTTGACATCACATTTCCACTCCTGAATCAGATGTGGTTTATTTTCAACAGCCTGGTATACAGCCCTGCATAGCAAGCGGGAACTGCTGTTACAGTACAAAGCATTGTTTCGACTCCTGAGAGCTCCAACCAGTGCTGGTTGCTGGCAGCTTTGCAACAGCCCCTTGCATTAAGGAGCCCTACTTTCCCTCCCCAGAGAGCAAACCCGAGTCCCTTGTCCATCCTCTTGCACGCTCTCACCTTTAATTTGAACAGTGGCTGTCCGAGATGAAGACAATCCCTTTACGTTGTGAGCTTCACAGGAGAAAACTGTGCTTTGATTAATACCTGGAGATCAGCCAAGAAAAGGAAAGGAAACACAAACAGCTATATAATCCAGCTTCAACCTTCAGCAGAATTTCAATTATGTGTGACATCCAGCTCAAGCTGTACAGGCAGTTGGAGGGCTGAGCTGGGTGCCGATCAAAGGCACGTGAATTTCAATGTAATTAATGTGCTGAACACATCTTTAATGGAGAGAGTGTGGCAATGCAGAAGAGCTTCCACAGGAACTTCAGAAAGCACTGAAAAAGAAAGATGAAACTGGCAGAACAGCAGCTCACAGTGCTCAGTTAGTAGATGTCCACTTCTCATTTCCAGTGAGCATCTTTGGAGCAAGGATCATGCTGAACCATGTGCTTATACAACGCCCAATGCTCTGGATCTCAGCCTGCCACCTGAGCAACAACCATCTTCTAACTGGGCTATAAGCCCARGCAAACTTCCAACCAGATGCTGCAGATTTCAAGCTAATGCCCACCTGTCCCTCACCTTGCATCAGACTTTTGAAGACACACAAAGGAAGTGGAAGTAAAATGCTACTGCATCAGCACTGAGGCACTTTCCAGCGGTGATACAATGCAAGCGAGGATTATGCTCCCTCTCTTCTGTGAGCATCCATCCATCCCACAGGGCCTGAACATGGCATCATACTGATGTCCAGCTGCTCCAAGATGCATATAGGTATTGCTAATTAATCAGAATTGAGACAGATTTGCAAAGCTGCCTGGAGAAGTGTGTTCAGCATATGTTTTCACTCGACTTAGAGCCCTATAAGGCAACTGAGGGCCATCTGAGAAACGTTAAGGATTGGCACACTATGGGCATACAGTTTAGGAGGGAAAAAGACTTCAGAGCTGCACGGAGCAGCTTGCACAGTGTCTGCCTTTGCCCTTTGATTCACCTCCCAAGCCTGAGATTAACGGCATTGCGAAGAAGGTGTGGTGGAAGAGAGGAGGTACTGCTATAAAATGAAAGAGCAAAGTATTTTAGCTTCTTCCACTCACCCTAGTGAACCAGAGGAAAATGCTGCCAGCAGGCTGAAGGCCAGGCAGCAGAGCAGAGCAGCACCTGACATGGTAGGCATGTGCCAAAGACAGAACCAAACAGAGCCCTGCCCTGAGGAAAACACAAAACACACCACAAACCAAGATCTCCTTATTCTCTAGCACCATTGCCAGCACTGCTTTCCAAATACAACAATCTTTTTACCAAACCAACTGCTTGCTGAACCTTCTAAATGTTTGCTTTCTAGCCAGTACTTTATTATTATTTTCTTCAGAATTTGATACTTTCTTCAGCTAGCAATGCTTGTTTTCTTACCAACCGTCTTCTTTGACATGCTTTGGCAATCTGACCGTGCAGCTAGTGTCCTGCTACATTTTTTCCATTGCAAAGACAAGATCTGCCCAAGGGATATCCCAAAGAACACCGAAAGGGGCACAGAAAGGAAGGTGCCGGTGACAAATATATACAATAGCAATTCATTTGGAGAACCACCAGGAGCACATGCCCTTCTTCAGGCCCCCATGCCACTGCCCCACAGTGACAGTTGTTTTGTGAGGCACCATGGGATGAGTTCAGTGGAGAAAGGGAGACATATTTTTTTACTGTCTTTCCCCTCTCAATGATCAATCTTTTCAGCTTCCATTTCAACAGGCAGATTATATCATAAGGGAGCAGTTTTCATTTCCAACTTGGAACAGCATCGAGTGGCTACGTAAGTGAGGGAGCAGATAAAACCATTGCAAATCACAAATCAGGTTTTGATTTACATATAAATTAGGTTCTAAGGGAAGGCTTAATAGGATTGGATAGCTCAAAGGATGGCCAAAGATGTACAGAAAGAAACTCCCCCTGGGTGTAACTGTATTAACACTGATGAGAGGCCCCAGAGATGACTGAGTCGTAAAACCTTTTCTTTCTAAATAGCTAGTTCAACTTCAGCTCAGGGCTCCTGAGAGTAATAAAACAGCAGCAAAGAGAAGAAGTAACACAAAGCTGTTGGACAACTAACTAGAACGGAGTTACCTTTAGGAGGTAACTACAAGAATAGCTACAGTCAGGTCCTGGTAGGGATAAACCACCCCTTCCCTGAAAGTGGGCTGAAGGGAGGCCTGAACACCTACTGGCTCCTGAGTTCTTCAGCTGACGCTGCTGGGGAAGGCAGTCTTACCACCATGCACCTAGTGCCCGCTCTGGGGCAAACCTTGGTCTCTGAGGATATCAACCAGCCCACTTCAGCACCAATACAACCACTCTAAAAGTGTCAAACAATTACATGAGGCGGTCAGGTTTTAACGATAAGAGCGTCCAGCAAGCCTGCAAGAACAGAGAGGGGGGGAAGAGAGGGGAAAGCAGTGTGTGACATGGCTGTGCAAAGAAGGAAGAGATGGCATCTGTTACATGTGAACACTTGGAGATTTCCAAGCCAAATGTCACCAACAGAGTCACTTAATATAACCATGAACAGCCTCCACGAGGTGGAACAAAAGAGGCACCCAATGCATCATCTGTCCAGTAGCATCTTTACCACAGTGCCAGACCCACCCAAGCTCTGAAGAGCCTGTGCGCCTCAAGCCAGCAGAAAATACACAGAGCAACAATCACCCCTCAAGATGATCTAGCGTTGCACGTGATCACGATCTCTCAGCCCTCAATGTACAGTCAAAGACCATTCTCACACTATGTGGCTACCCAGTGTCACTAGGCATGATCAGAAGAGAGCTCTCCTCTTCTGATGCTCAAAGTGATCCCCTGCATTGGCAGCAGCCTTACCTGACACATTTAAGATGGAGGGGGAGATGTCCGGAAGCCCCACTCTAGAGTCTCCCATCCACCAGACAATTGTCACTGGTTCAGGGGGACCAACAGCAGCACAGGCCATATGAAATGGGGCATTAGGGGACACGGACACATCCTCAGGTTCCACAGTAAAGTAGGGCACACCTAGAAAAGCAACAGACAAGTGATAATAACTGGAGAGACTCCTTCTGTCTCTGGTTTATTTCCACTAATACCAGTGCCCAACACTGGACACCCACCTGCCCTGCCTCTATGCCTAATCTGACACCCTCCAAGCCCCTCACAAGAACGAAGGGTCAGATATGCTGGATGACCTCACAGCATGAGTGTCTATATACGCCCACTAAAAGAAGGCAGAGAGAAAAGAGTGCTTGCTTCCCAAAATGCCTATGAAAAACTTCTTTCACTGAGTCTCCTTCAAGACTCCCCTATGAAGTAGCTTTTAGTGGCAGTATTTGCCCAATTTTTCAGCTGGAGAGATTGGAGTTTAAAGAGGCAACAGTCAATAAGTTTAGCAGTGGCAGACACCACTTTAAAAGATACCTAATCCAGCTGCAGATAATTCTTGCTATGCATTAAAAACTGAAGCTTGTGAACGTGTTGAGCTAGCGGCTGTAACAAACCCATGAATGAGGAAAGAATCCCCCAGGTGAGAGACTGGGATCATTTACAATGCTCCTCCACAGCTTAATTGACTGGAGCCACCTTCCAGCATGCTCTGACACCATGAGAACCAGGCTTCCTTGGAGTTAGGGGTAATTTGTTTCAGAGCTGAAGGCTATCCACGGACACAGCTCTCTTGATAACTATTTGTTCCCCACCGTGGAAAGACTCCTGCTTGGTACAACAGGCCTTAGATCAGGTCCATAGAGAGCAAAACGCAGCTGCAATGCTAACTACCTCAGGTCATCTCTAAGAGGCAATAGGTGAGCGTAACTCCACATATCAAGCGACGAGGTTCCTCTTATGGGCAATGCCAAAACTTCTGTGGTTTCAGTGCTCCAAACCAGTAATACAAAATTCACCAGCCATCAGCACCAGTGCTGACCCTGCAGGACAGCTGGTGTGAGCTGCTGGTGGAAGAGCTGAAGGTCCAGAGAAACGCTGAGTTCTCTTTTATACTCAAAACTTTGGGTGTCAAGCACAGCCGCCACCGACTGCATCTACACCAAAACTAAAGTTAGGTATTGTCAGCTGGAAAAAGTGTGTTCTGGAAACTGCTGATCTGCCGCCTCACAGAAACAGAGGAACCAACAACATTGTGCATTCACATGCTTAAATTACACCATCTGTCCCTGGCCAAAGATGACAGGCCTGAGTGGCTCCAGTTGGCGTGGGAGATGCTGAGCACCTCCAGCAGCAGGCAGTTAATGTAGGTGCCTAAACAGTGATTTAGGAGCCTAAGGCTTGGCATTTCCCCCACACTCCAGCTGAAAGTGGCGTTCTTGGTCTTTCACTGACCATCCAGTTGCTGTTTGTGTCTTTCAGGTGGCAGTTTCTTTGTGCCTTCCTCGCCTCCTTGCCACTCCCTTTAGAGTGACAAGTAAATGAACAAACTAAAACAGGTCTAAAAATAGGTCACTTCAGGAATGATGATGCCTATCTGTACAAAGGCTAATGCTCAGGACAGGTATATCCATCATCATGATTTACTGCTGGTTTTTGCTTACGTGTTTTTAATTTTTTTATTGCAGTCTTACATAAACAATAAAAGTGAATAAACTTTCCAGATAACAGCTGTGACATCTCTGCCTGCTTTGCCCTCCTTCTCCAAGGAAGATCAGAAGGGAAAATACCATCGTTTCTTCTACCTGTGAGCAGGATCCCTGCCTCCTGTCCCTTTGCTATGGCACTCGAGGTAACCTTTTGGGAGGATCCTGCCCAGCTCAGCAGGTTTTCTCACTTTGGGAGCAGCTAACCAGATCAGACAAGACCACAATTAAAAACTCTCATAGTTCAGGGAGCGCAGCTGACTCATCCAGCTCAGGAACTTGCACTGCCCCCCTATGTATGTTACCTGGATACCTCACTGTCTGTGACACATTTAGTCTCCCAGTTCCTGGTACAAGAGGTGAGTGCCAGCACCCCCCTTTCACAGATGCACCATGGAGGCACCGAGCAGCCAACAGCCAGGAAATCAGTGGCAAAGCAAGGAAACAAGCCTGTCTATTCCCTGTTCCAAGTTGGCATCCAACCTACGGGGCCAATTTTTTTTCTACAGCTCAGTTTTTAGACAGTGTTAATTCTGGGGGACGTGTCCATACAGGTGTGGCTGGGGCTCTGACTGTAGCCACAACAGGGGCTAGCGGCCCCGGGAACCGCTCCACGGTCAGAGATGTAATTTCAGAGGGAAAGTTCTGTAAGAAACATAATCCATATTTTTCAAGTGGTCACACTCTGCGATGTGCCTCTTAGATAATCCCTCCGGGCATCAAATGCTATCATGTTCTCAGTTAAGGCCAGAGTCTAGTTTCTAAACCAGAAAACAGTTTCAAAATAATTTTGTTTTCATAAATTGAGGAGTGTTTCACAAGATCAAACATTTTAGCTGTATTACAAAGACAGTTCAAATACCATTGCTACAAATTCTGCCCGATACAGACTACCTAAGTGGATCTCAAGGCAGATATTAGGCAGCATAGAAATCCATTCGAGCTTACTTTAAGTTAGATCACCAGTAGTCCACACTTGTTTTGTGTGGCACACTGAAGGGTGTCAGCACCTACTCTGGTCATTTGCAGCCTTCGGCAAAGATGCTCTCTCAGTCAAAGAGCACAACGGTTGTTATCAATACAGCAACCACTTCTAGACAAAGCTGGTACGTCCAGGGAAGAAATACATACAGTGATAACAGTGACAGTGGGACTGATAGGCTTTTGCATTCCCCAGTGTTTTCTTATGCTAACAGGTGACACATTTTTAAAAATCCATGCCTTATCACTACTTGTTATTTTTTAATTTTTTCCACTAACTCCCATTTCACATGATTACATGCTCAGTTCAAGTTTAACTAGCTTCTGCTGTACTTGCTTTTCTCATAAAGGCAACTAGTTGCATTTTTTTAGTTATGCTTCCACTGTAAGCTTTGGCCTTCATTCTCAACACTCCCCCTTACCTAGCTGCAGCTGTTTTTTGTGACTTTTGCCTGTGCTATCCTGAAGGGTTCCTTTGTTTTTYGGATGGCTTAGCACACTGAGCTACCTAATCACTCCTAACGCACCCACCATGCAAACGCAGCCACCTCTGGAGTGGGCCATGGTAATTGGAATAGAAATATAAACTCTGCACAATAGAGAGCGTTTTAAGCTGTAAACAACGTTCTCCAGTTGAAACTGCACCTGATAATTTAGGCGGACAAAAGCCTGGGATTTATGGAAGGCAGCAGGTAAGCATTCCTCTTCCCGTGAGAACGGCTATGAATGTTTCCACAGCTCTGAGTGAGTGAGACCTTTGCTGTAAAACACCCAGACCACACCACCTTCCATGTCACCCTCCCTGCTCCCCCTCTTTAAGACTGTCGATTCAGCTCTGGCCCAAGATGTTACCAATTACATCCAAAAAGCCACTTCTTGCTGCAAATGCACTGTTCCTGTCAACTTTCTCACCAAATATTAAGCCATCCTATGACTACTAGCTTCTGAGGATCTAACACAAACATGGCTCAAGGAAAATGAAACTAGAGACAGTAAGAAGCCACCAATCCACACTGCCTTGGGTGACTTTTGGGCAACCATGTAGAAGTTATTCTTTATCAGACAAGACTGCGCAAAACAGTGGCACATGGAACAGTCACAGCTATGAAGCGCTGATGTACAGCACTTCTCCCGAAATTCAAAATTGGGCTAAAACTGTACCTTGCCTTCAAAGACCTGTTTGGCTGATACACAGAACCAGGCTGTGACCCTGCTTTGAGAAGTGGGTTGGACCAGATGATCCCCATGGATCCCTTTCAACCTGAATCATCCCGTCATTCTACGAATTATTTGGAGACCAAAGCAACAACTGATTGAGGGGCTGGAAAGAAATGTGTGTGCATGAAAGGATCTTTCACTTGTTTCCTAATGTGCCAAAATAAAACCAGAAGGTAAACTGACAGCTCCTCTCCTTGAAGCTACTCTCCTACCATTTCTTAATCCTGCTCTGTAGTGATCTCACTGCAGT
This sequence comes from Phoebastria nigripes, assembly GCA_035582835.1. Taxonomy (NCBI): domain Eukaryota; kingdom Metazoa; phylum Chordata; class Aves; order Procellariiformes; family Diomedeidae; genus Phoebastria; species Phoebastria nigripes. Next base: position 2,047,180 of record JAYKAV010003476.1, on the reverse strand, counting down.
TAGCAGCAATGGTTCAGAGCCAAGCAGCCTGTCACTGGAGCAATCTGCTCTCACCACTTCCACCTAGAGCATATTGGTGGGTCAGCCCTGAAAGGAAACCAGCACTACTACTACTCCTTACCTTCCACTATGAGCCACACTTGCTGTGATTCTTCCTTCTTCCCCCCGTTCTCAACCTGGCACCAGTACTTCCCAGAATCTGTCCGCTCGACGGATTTCAAGCTGAAAAAAGTCAAAAGCCATATCGATATTTTACGTGGATAAAGCATGTTTTTGCCCCAAAGGACCCTCCAGTGTTTGGCAAACCAGATGCATGGACAACACCCACTGAGAAGCAGCCAGCTCTGGGGAGGAGGGCAACAGCTAGCCAGCACAAAGCGCATGGCAAAACAGTGGAGACAGGAGGCTCCTCTCTAAAGTGGTGGAGGGAATCCTCAGCAGAGCAGACAGCCTTCCTCTGAAACGTCAGCACAGAAAACCCGTCATTTGTGTCCTTTGAGGAGAGGAAGGGTTTGGTCATCTTGATCCTGAATCATGACTCTAGCTAGCCTTCAAGAGCGACAGCTTGGTCTACAGTGTCTGAGCTAGCAGGAAACTCCAAATCACAAACCTCCAACAAGCCTGACTGTTTTGCCTCAGTCAGGTGACAGGACTGGTGACAGCCTCATACAGGAACAGATGGGTCAGAAAAGGCTCCCCCTCGCCTCAACTGCACTCAGTGTTATTCTTATCCCAAGAGCGCCTCACACTGCAGAACTCCTTGGGCCTCTTGATTTGCGATTTCCAGAGGTTACGCTGGCCTATTCCAGCACAGGACCTCACCCTATGAACTCTTCTGTGCCCTCCCTTGCTCAGCAACAGCTCCCCTTCTGAGAAGATGCATCCAAGCAGGGGAAGGCAGCCACAGGGACTGAGCAGCATTCAAGTCATAGGCCTCCAGTTCAAGGGAGAAATTCTGCTCCTTGCTCCACTGCTGGAAACCTGCGGTATCCTCACTGCTGTTAAGCAACACGAGGCTAGCGTGGTGAGTAAAGGCAGAATTTGGTTCCAAAGCAACATGGTCTCAGCTACCAAAGGCACCACTGTGACTCTGAGCGCCTGTCAATGTACAAATGTTGATTGCCCCCTGCGGGATGTGCAGCCATGCATCTGCTGCCATGCAGGGATCCTCAGCAGATCTGATGCCCGCCTTTCTAATGCTAGCAGTCCGCCTTGGGGAAGGGGAAGAACGTCTTGGGAAGGAAGACAGAAAAGGGAGAGTGTTTGCTGAAATGCACAAAATGGACCCCCTACAGCCTGATTTTCAGAGCTGTACCTTCAAATGGCATCAGCTGTCCTGCCCATCCAGCCGCATGTTCTGAAACACAGCGATCACAGTAGAGTCACACAGTGGGTGGTAGAAATGATCACTTTAGGAGAAGAAAGGAAAAAGGAGAAAAAGATATGGACACATCTAGATTTAGCACCCTATGCTTAGCCCTGGTGCTGCAGAAAGTTCTCGGTGGAGGAAAACAAGAGGTGAGAAAGGTGATCAGACTGTGAGGGGCAAAGAGAGTCAACTAGGGGAACTGGGGGGAAGTAAACGGTATAGTTTCAAGACAAACTGTTTCCACAACTTAATGTTATGCAATAGTTTTACTGGGAACAGATTTTTTTCCTGTCAAAATGTTTATTACAGACAAGCTTTAGCACAGAGACTTTTAGTTGCTGGARTTGGAGACTCCATGCAATGTCAATCCAAGAAACCTAACAGGAGATGAAGACAGAGCTCAGAGAAGAGTGATTCTCAGTCCGTCAACAGTTTTGAGCCCTCATGGTGATGGCATGCTTGCTTGTACAAGCTCTCTTTATGCATAGAAAAAGCCAGAGAAGAACCTTGGGTCTTGTTTAACTCGGTACTTCCAGAACTAGCTGACATCCCCCTTCTGCTGAAATAAAGGCACAGAAAGCTGCTTTGCAGAAGAGAGTTTTTGTGCCTCTGAGCAGGGCAGGACTGATACCATGTAACGAAAATGTATTAGGAAAGTCTCTGCAAAATGACTCGGGGATGGTTCAGGTAACAAACACTCCTCCCCAAAGAAAGGAAGGGGATGTAGTCCTGGCAGTCTCATTTCAATTAACGATCCTCACCCTTTAGGCAGACTGACAGCTCAAGAGAGAGAGAAAGAGAACGGAATGAGTATAAGAGAGAAAACCTATTTACATGTCCGACCTTAGTCTTCTCGCTGCACAGCAGAACAAGATGAACAAACAAGGCAAGAACATCCTTTCACCTTGAAGTCACGTCTCAAGCATCACAAGCATTAGCAAAGCACCTGTCACCACAGTAGTCAGGAAACCAATATGGTTCTAGTGCATAAAATCTCAGCCCTCAGTGCCTTCAATTCTGCTCTCAGTTATGCCTTTGCCACGCACTGAACTGCAGACCTAAGGACCCTGCCCCGCCAAGGGCACTGCAGTTGCATAGATATAGCTGACAGCAGAAAACTGTGCAATGGTTTCCGCGATATTCTTCCTTCTCTGCATCTGTTGTACCTGAGGAAGCCGATCCAGTGTTCTTCATCTACTGGAATGTACACCTGGTCTACGCTTTGCACCACTGCTCCATCCTTGATCCACAACATCTCGGGATCTTCCATTCCCTCGAGGCTGCAATTTAGTTTGACGGGTTGACCCTGGGACACCTTTAATTTGATTGGAGATCCTGTAAATTTCATACCTAAAAAAAAAATACTACTCCGCCCCACCCCCAGAAGAAGGGGGGTTGGAGTACAGCAAATTACTCTAGGTTGGTGGTCTGGAATTACATACCCTACCAGCACGCACTGCAGAGGGGTCTGTTAGTCTCGGCACTGCTCTACTATGTCTGTTAAGCAATAGTCAAAGGCAAGCACGTAAAGCACAATTGCTGGAGAAAAGTGGTGGCTCAGTCCGTACATGGGGCTTTTTTCAACTCATGTAACAGCAGGGTGAGCTTCTGCAGAGCAGTGCCCAGGCAGAGCCAGACAGAAACGCTGGGAGCTTCGTCGTGTCAGTGATCCAGCAGTGCTAAGCATGTTCGCTCAACACGGTACCACACCTCCCTCTTTTCCCCAGGCTTGAATTTCAGCTACGGTGTTCCTGTGCTGCTAAGAAATCATCGTGCTTGCTCCATTGTATGCATTTGTAAAGAGCTGGGATACGAGAAAGAATCAATTATGTCTTGTTATTCAGTGTATACTGTTTTACAGAAAGCTTCTCTGCAATTTGCAAAACCCATGAAAGCAAAGCCTATTCCACAGCATACCTCGCTGAGAAGCGGAACTGTTTACAGAACAGGTATTTCTGTTGCGTGATGTGGGCGTGTGCCTACTCTTCAGTCCAGCCAAAGGACTATGTTATACTCAGAGCTATATAGTTGCGACCCCAATGCAGCAGGGCCAGAGTCGGTGGAGCTGCTCAGGTTTACATTGACATAGAAGTGATCAGAATTTGGCCCACAGCGCTGTTACATGTGTGGGTGGATGGGGAGTGTCTCCCTCAAGCAGAAGCAAATACATGGAATGTGTTACCATGAGAAAACACGGAAGCCAACTATATAAGCGCATTTAAGAAAGAAAGGCATATAAAGGAGGAACCAGAGGATCAAAGGAGACCGTGGGAAAGCAAGAAGGTGGGAAATAAATGTAAAGCTAGTTTTGTTAGGGAGAGTGGCTATTCCTATGCAGTGGCACAGGACTGACAGACCAGAACAGGTCTAGCCTAGTTCAATATTATGCCCTGGCAGTGGCCTCCACATCCTTCAGAAGCAAATGACTCCATCACTCTGCTGCTCTTGCGTGGCTATGTATCACAATGTGTTACAACTTCACCCAGTTCACCGGCTGGTCAGCTTCTCACAGGATGCCTCGCTAGCCTACAGAGCCAGACAGAAAAATGCCAGTTGCAAAATCTAGAGTGCTGCTAAGTAAGCAGCCCTGTTGCTCTTGAACTCTGTTACAGCCTGACCGGTGATCAAATACAGAGATTTCTCATGTGCCACTTCCCTTCTTGCCAACACGCCACCCTCCCACAGCCACGAGGGTACCACCTCACGGGGCAGAGCAACAGCGGAGGGACTTACAGCATGGTTGTAACAGCTGGAAGAAGGGGGAGCCAGCACTGTGGGACCAGCTGGCGCTCTGCCACCGGCAGCCAGTACCCAGCAGAGTACCAGTGGTCCAGGAGCAATCCCAGAACACAGGCAGAAGGACTTTATTCCTTTCCTTAATGAGATCCCCCAGCCTGGTAACAGCTAGTTTCCCACACTCAGTCTTTTGCCTTTCTATCTGCTGTTATTAATTCAGCAAATTCACAGAGAGCATTGGAAAACTGGTAAGATGATCATTTTAGTTTAGTTGCTACAGCTTGTTTGCTGGGCTAAGGATTAATCACCTTGGGTGAGGATGATCTAACCTTGCATTACTTAACTCATCTGTAACACAAGTTACATGTCCCAGTGTATGCCAGAAAGCATCCACCCTTTCACCACTCACAATATTGGAGTAATACTCATAGCAGCTCTCTCTGTGTTACACAAAACTGATGTAGCCAGGCTGCTGAATGCACGCACAAATTGACAGACACTTTCATTACAGGTGCCTTCATGGAAAAGCAAACTACCCAGCTTTCCTCAGACTGCCTCACTGAAAGAGTTAGCCACAAATTAAACAAAGAAGTGTTGTTAGGGACCCTTTATGCTTTTCAGTTCCCATGCAAATTAATGATGTAGGAAATTAATATATAGTACAAGTGTTCAGCCTGAGTTGTAATTCTCCACATTGCCCAAGTAAAATCCCTCCGTCAAGATCGACTGAAATGAAGAAATACAGATCACGGATTTTTAATAAATTCACAGGTTTTTGACAAAAATCCAGTTTTCGCTGCAGCATCTCTTCCTGCAGGTATGAGGAAGAAGCACATAGGAGGCCAATATGGATTTTAATTTCCACCTATTCCTCCTTCTACTCTCCCACTCACGATTTCTCATCTGATAACATTCTTGCCAGCGCAAGAAATAATCTCATCCAAATAGGTTCCTCCAAGCCTACCTGTAAGAGCTGCAGGAGTTGAAATGTATTAGCTAGGAAATAAAATTGTATTGAATTTCTTATCAACGAGTTGTCAGACAGAATTGACAGCAAATGAACATACTAGTTGTCAAAATACGTGACACATTTGTTTGTTGTTTTGTTTTTTTGGTTTTTTTAAACTTGCCACCTCTGAATATTTTGATTCCTAGGAACAGAAGTATGCTTTTTGTGAAGTTATTTTGGGAGTGGAGAGAGAGGAAGATGTTTACCCATGCACGCCAAGGGAAAGGTTTTTCGCTCCTCAGATTCCTTAGGACCCTGATCTAGCGATGCAACCTGTACCACAGCCTCTCCAGCTCAGTGACACCGCACGCACGTTGCTCCACATGAGCGCGGAGCCCAAACTCCCGGGGAAGCCGGCGGGAGGTTCGCCTGGGCGCCGAGAGGCTCTCACACACTGCCTTTCCCTGCCGACTCGGGGGGTGAAACTTCGGAAAATGAGTTCGGGAGGGAAAAACCAACAAAAGCCACTCAGGAATGCGTTAGCGCCCGGCTTTCCTCGGCGGTGATCCGCGCTAGGCAAATACCAAAGCAATGCCTCCGCAAACAACGAGGAGGATTATCTGGGCTGCGACTTACTACTCTGTACTTGCAGGCAGGCGGGCGAGGCTCGCACCACCCGGCACAGCCCAGGCTCCCAACCAGGCTTCGCCACCTCCCGAGCGCCACGTAGCTGGCCCAGCCGCTGGACCCGCAGAAGCGGCGGAGCCCCCCGCGCCCGGCCGTGAAGGTGGGGGGGGACCCAAAACGGGCCGGCCCCGACCCCCACCTGTGGCTGCCCGAGGCCCCGCGCCGCCACACCGCGCGGACCCCGCACCCCGGCGCCGCGCCAGGCCGCCCCTGCCCGGCGACCGGTCCCCGAGCACCCAGCCGCTGCCGGGGGCACTGCCCCTCCGCCCCTCCCTGCCGCCCCTGGCCCTCAGCCGCGGCGGCCGGCAGCGGCCGCCTTCCCCGCCCGCCGGCGGGCTGTCCGCCCCTCTCACCTGCCACGACGGCGACGTCCCGGAGCGCCGCAGCCCACAGTCCCAGCAAGAGGAGCCGCGGGATCGCCATGCTCCGCTTCAGCTCCATCGCTCCCGCACCACCATCCTCCCCCGAGCTCCCGGCGCCGCGGGGGGCTCCCACCGCCCGTGCAGGCGGCGGCGGCGACAGCGGCTAAAGCAGCCCCGCGTCGCCGCCCGCCACCGGACTCCCCTGGGAGGCTGCGGGGACGCTCAAACTTCTGGCTGCGGCGCCGGCCGGGGCGAACGGCAGGAGGCCCCGCCGGGGGGCGACGGCGCGGGTCGGTCGGGTCGGGTCCGGTGCGGGCGCTGCCGCCAGGCGGTCTCCCCCTGCCGGCGCGCAGCCGCCGCGGCGCCGCTCGGCGGCTCCTCCGCGCGGGTCCGTCGGTCGGTCCGTCCGTCCCTCCTCAGCCGCCGCCTTCTCCTCCAGGAAATGGCGCTCTCGGGCGGTCACCGCGAGCTGTGCTCCCCCTCTGACATCACGCTCATGAATATGCATGAACCGGGCGCCCGCCGCCCCCGAGGCGGCGAATCACGGCTCCCGCCGCCCCCGCTTCACCGCCCCGGGACGGGACCGCGGGCGCGGACCCCGCCGCCCCCCGCCCTGTGGCCGGGGGTCGGACCGCTCCGGAGGGCGGGCCGGGGCCGGGGGCGGCGGGCGAGGGGGTTTCTGGAGGCGGCGCCCCCCGGGGGCAGCTCCACGGGGCGGCCTGGTTTCCAGAGCGCCGGCAGCGGGTGACCCACATCCGCGGGAGCTGCCGGGGCACCGGGCAGGGGCGGAAAGCCAGGTCGCTTGTTCCCCTACCTACATACGGAAGCAGGAGGCCAGCCTGGCCCCTCAGGAGCCCCCGTGCACCCTCCAACCCCCAGGGGAGGAGGGCTTGGGGCCACCACCGGGGCTCAGTCCCCCCGAACCAAGGCCTGCCGGGATGAGCAGCACCTCGCCTCATGCACACAGCACCCCCAGCCCCATCTTCCCTGGCTGGCCCTCTCCGGCTCCCTGCCTCGGCCACACTCCCCTCACCAGCCGGACTCCTACTCTGGGGATGCCGGCCACTCCATCCCAGTGTCTCATCTGTGGAGGAGCACCGGCAACGTGAGGAGATGCGGCTGTGCCCTTCAAGCAGGATCGGCTCGGCCTTGCCCTCTTTTCCGCTAGTGGAAAGTAGGGAGAGGTCTGAGGAAGGAGATCTCTGCTGCCACAGTTAGTAGCACGGTGTGGAAAAAGTCACCGACAAACAATTTTTAAAAAAATCTGGTGCTGCCTTTTCGTAGGAGTTATGGTGAGAATCTGGGTTGAAAGGCACCATAAGGAGCAATATCGTTACAACACAATGCAGCTTTCAGCTCTGCCACAACCATTGGTGTGCAACACTTACCCAGCGGCTCCTGCAATACTCTGGAAACGTGGCAAAACGGAGGAGCATGGGGAAATAGCGTTATCCCCGTCAGGGGGATGGAGAAACTGAGGCACGACAAGCTCACGTAATTTCCTCCCAAGCTCTTATCTTCCCCCCCCCCCCGACATTTGCATTTCTCATAGGAATTCCTGGGGGACTGGAGCAACGCCAAGAAGATTTCATGACTGGAATGGGAATGTCACTCCCTCCCCAGTGCCTCCCGCCGCAATGAGGCGGCCGGGAGGAGACACTGACAAGCCATCCACCTGAGAGCTTGCGGGAAGCCTGGGTGCTCTCGGGGACAGGAAACAGTGACATGCCTCTCGCTGGGATCACGACAGCTCTTGGGCTGAGAGCTTCTGTGCTGGTGTTTGCTAAAAGCTTCATGCGCACTTGCTGTCGCTGCTCTGTCTCCCCCGTGTATCCATATATACCCATCTATCTGAGTGCRTGGCGTGTTTCTGCACTTACTCATGGGGATAGCGCCTTCCAGAAAGTAGCTACTTTTGCAGATTTTAGTTGTCTCATGAGAAAAAATAATGCTGTGTTTCTACGGCATTTTCCTTCTAAGGATTTCTTCCAGCCTTACAATTACAGAGGCTTATGACACTACACTGGCCCTGTGAGCTCAGGAAACGCTTCAGTGTACAAGCAGGAGAGGGGAGGCATGGGCAAGCATTGTGACTTGGCCAAGCCCATCTGGGGAGTCAGTGGCTGAGAGAGGATTGATTCCACACTGCATGCCCAGAGCATGCCTCTACCTCGATGGGCATATTGTGCTTCATCCAAATGTCATATGTGATGCTTCCAAAGGCTTCGGGAAGGGGAAGGAGAAGGGGAACGGAGCTTTCACCTGCAAAGAGGAGTACGGCATAGGAAGTTGTAGCACAGCACAGGCCAGACTCTGGGCTGGTGTAAGAGAGCTAAGCTGTGCTGTAAGCAGTAGACCAAAGGGAATTTTCCCCAGCAGGGGATCTGGCTTCAGCTCTTCTGAGAAGGGCTTTCTGTCAACAGTCATAGGCAGGAAGAGTCGTATGAAAATTGGACTGAAATCCTGCACGCGTTGCCAGTTGGAGTGCAAACTGCTGTGGGAAAACTTATGGAGGAGTGCAATATTACCATGCAGAAATCAAAGGAACTGGTGATTCTGAAATGCTTTTAGGAACTGAAAACAAATAAACTCTCCCAGCCTCTCGTGCCACTGAATTAAGCAACGTGGCTTTGTTCTACAGGCCATAACACCAGTGGCAGTGCTCACTGCTTACACGCACAGGACACAGCACAGTGGCTTATAAATAAGCCGGTGCCTTCCTGGCTTACGTCCTTTCTTTACTTCTTCTGTTGCGATAGTGTGTTGTCACATCTCACTGGACTTGCTGGGCGGCATAGGCATGTTCTAGAAAATGCCTGAAGAGCTGCACAATACTCAAGAGGTGAATTCCCAGTGCTGGGAGACTTCTAAAGATGAGGGAGAAGGAAAAAAGATGAAAGGAAGAGAGGGAGGAGGGGAGAGAGAAGGCAGGAGGGAGAGAAGTATTTGCTGGACTTCCTCACCTTCATCTGCTGTTCAGCCTCTTCTAATTATTGAGACCCAACAGGACAAGGATGGGTTATTCCAGTGAGAAAGCACCCCAAAATACCCATTTCCACATGAGAAGCCATAGCCCTAAAAGTTCAGCAAAAGCTGCTGGCGCAAGCCACTACTCCGTTAGTGGACTACTCGAAGTAGTCAGTCTGCAATTGGATACAAAATCCCTGTGTTTTGTACAGGGCGTTTTCCATAGAGCTGCCTGGTTTGCACTCRGATTTGAGAACCTGTCCGCTCCATCCTCTGACTTGGGCTTTGAAGAGCAGCGTTATCCCCTCCATTGCTAGGGGACAGATCCCTCATGCTGCATCAGGAAGCTGCAGCAATGGCAAGAGCAATGATGAAGTGGCATTCAAGGGTCGCAGGAGTAGCTCTGCTCTACAGTGTAGGAGACCCAGGATGGCTGTTCAGTTGCTTCCTGAGTGGGTGATCTGTTGAAGCCAGCATATTCAGCCCCAGGCCAGAACAGGAGCTGCTCCCAGCTTTTCAGGAACCACCAGAGGCTACAGCAAGTGACAGGAGGGAGCTCCATGTGTGTGGGGGCTTTTGTAGCTTAGGGATGGCTTCTCAAATAAATGCCCCAAAGTTGGGCCAGACCACAAGGAGTGAGGAAGCAGAAACCGTCTGGGCTTTCCCAACCCTGCCAAGGACACAGCTTGAGAGCTGCTGGATATTACAGTGGCTTTTGAGGACACTGAGAAGGTTAAACTGGGCATAAACTGACTCCATTCTCTGCCCAACCCATCATAATAATGGGATTGCCAGAGCTTGTTTATGTTGGATAATAATACTGTTTAATGTGGCCACTTCTGAGGACCCAAATATAACTCTCCATCTTGAACTATGGCCATGCCAAGACCTTGGAGATGGTATTTAAAGCCACAGGTGGCTGCAGCAGCTACACAAGACGACTGAAACTCATCCTGCCTGTGTCTGGGCTAAGCTTGCCATAACTGAGTTATGCTGCTCATTTGGGAATTATCTTAGCTGCAGCTGAACTCTGTTCTCTTTTAATTTATATTTTTCTACCATCTCTTCCTTTCTCCTTTCTTGTCTTCCTCCCTACCACCTCCTTCAGTAAGAAACTGTGTTGAAATATTCCAGCCTCTCTGTTTCATGAAGTTTCAGCCACCTCCAGCTCTTACATCTGCCATATGTGCTGGTTTTAACTTTCTGTGTGAATGAAGATAAGGACAGGAAACCATATTAAAGACTTGCATTTACTCCATCTTCAGAATACAAGTAAATCAGGGATGAGTCTGAGCTTTGAGTTCAGGGCTGATCCTTTCCTAGTTGCCAAACTCTCCCAGCTCTGCCTGGGGGTGGTAGGTGGCATGGTGTAGGTGGGGGCTAGGACTGGATCACTGTAGGGTGGATCTAAGTTTGGATTTTTCTCTAAGTTTCAGTGTTATCCAGTTTGGCCCCAGCCCAACCATAATCATTACCCCGAGCCCAAACCTGGTTCCTCCATGTGTCTGGGATGGTTATTCTTTTTTAGAGGTGATAAACTAACACATCATATGTGTTATCTATCTTTTGCGATAAATGCCAAGCTGTCAGAATGAAAATGTCACATAAATCATACATAAAGTATTTACATTAAAAAAGATCGACTTATACGAATTTAAACAACCTTTCTGATGGTGCCATCATTTGCAGCAGGTTAGCCAGGTATTGCCAATGTTTCTATTTCTGTAGTTGAAATAAACACAGCACATCAGAACAGAGTCATCAAACCAAAACAAAATGTATTTAACATGGTGCAACAGTCAATGCCATAAGAAATCACCATATAAGTATGCAGAGTTATATATAATCTACACATACTAATATGACTTTACAAATCTCATATTACATGTAGATACACACAGAACGGACTTGGGAGGAAGCATTTGTTGCCAGCCCCTGTGGGGGCTCGGTTTCTTGCCTACTTGCTGTAGGGAGTGACAACACTTTGTTTTTGAAAGTGACTGTATTGCGATCATATTGCATTCTCCTGTGAGTCACGGTGGATAATAATCTCCGCCATCCACACGACAAAATGGTACAGAGCTTGCTCAGCGTATGACCATCCCTTGTGGGATGGGTTTGGCAGGTGCAAGGTCCCTGGTGGGTCCTCAGTGTGGCCATAGGCTTCTTGGGTCGGTCCCTGGCTCTCAGGGGGGTCTCTGGCCAGGCCAGGAGGGCAGCCCACAGCCCAGAGGGCAGCAGTCCGCTCCACCAGGACTGGACACCTTCTGGGTTTGGCATTGATGGGACTAATCCGATAGTTTCTGGAAGGTGCTGCACCTGCTGCGGGGGAAGCCTTGCAGGAAGAGCCTGGAGCCCCAGCAGGAGCGGCTGGTGGGGCTGGCTCCCAGCTGTGCTCCCTGCCCGGGGCTGGGGTGGCACCGCTCCTGCCTAGGAAGGTGGGAAGGCGGCAGTGGGCTATGGGCCAAAAGCCCTCCCCAGGGCACACAGAAAGCTGAAGGATAACGTAGAGCAGTCCTGCAACTGCTCTAATAGACGCTGTGGGTGGAAGAGCTTCCTAACAACTCCAGACTATCGGTGGGAGGGTTAATACCATATTTCCCTTTCCCCTTGTCCAGCCTGTGCTGCTCTGAACAAGTGGTAGGAATGAAACAACCACAAACCAGTCCCACAGTCCTAAAAATAGTGGCACTAACAGGGCACTGATCTACATTACGGCTCTCGACAATTGCTAACAGGGGTGGAGCTGGACAAGGTTAACTACAGCTGGAAATGCAGCAGCGTCTCTGCTGCAGACCAGGCAGGGAAAGGTGAGCAAAGGGCTTTTTGCTTTATTGGTGTATGTCACTGCTCTGGAAAGAAAGTCCTCAGCACTTCTCAGGGGCATAGTCTGTGATTGTGTCAACAGTCAGTGACATTTGTGCCACGAATACCTTATTTTTGCCCAATGGAAGGCAATTACACCCTGAAAGACATCCTCACCAACAAAACCCCAGGAAGATTGGAAAGCAGAAGTGAGAAAACTGAAAACAAAGGAAGATGAGGGTAAAGCGAGAGGAGGAGAACATGAAGAAAGGAGAGAATAAATGACAGAAAAAGAGTAAAAAAGACCGGTGAAAATAAAATAAATTAAAAAAGCACCTCGTTTGGGGTTTGCAGGAGGTGACTCAGCGCCTGCAGATCTGAATTCTCCTTCTGACTTGACTCTGGCTGGCCGCGTGCCTTCCGCCTTGCTCTATCTGAGTTTCTTACCTTGCAGGGCATCCAAGAGGGCAAATACACTGCAAAGCACAGGCTTTATAAATCCTCCAGCAGCAACAGCGGTCAAATGCTGTGAACAAAACGTAAAAAAAAGACTGAGGGTGGGATGGGAGGAGAGGCAGGGAACCAGGGAGCAGAGAAAGGGAGAGGAGTGAAAGAGCGAAAGGAAGAGGGGAACAAAAGACTAGGGAGACCAGCTGAAGGAGGGGGAGAAGCTCTTGGAAATGAGGTTAGCCGTTGGTCAGAGTAACTACATCCTCTTGCAATGGCAGGGGGAAGAGCTGAAGCTTGTCCTGCCGACCCGCTGTGGAGATGGACGCTCAAAGGCTCCCTGCCGGCGGCACCTCTGCAAGCCCTGTCCCGGGGCAGAGGAGCTGAGAAACCATGGAGGCCTGTCAGAGAGAGGTTTCTAGACAGGAGGAGCGCCTGACGTAGAAGTGCCGCCCATCGTGCCCCTCCGGCCTGTGCACAATCAGGACAGGGAAGAAGCGGGCATCGTGGTAGGTTGGGGGGTTTTCGTTAACAGCCAGCTGGCTGGAGTAGGAGCAGCACTGCTCATCCTGGCAGCCCCGGTCCGCGATGCTGCTGCTGCGGCTCCTCCAGAGGCCTGTCCTGTGGGAGCCATGGACACGGCAGAGGGAGAAGCGGCTGGTGTTGAGGGAGAGGCGGGAGTTGCCACTGCAGCTGTGGAAAGCATGGCGTGAGAAGATGGAGGAGGTGCTGGAGGCACGGTTGCAGCGTTCACAGCCGTGGGCCGTTTCGCCATACCGGCACACCGCGTAGCTGTTGTAGGCCAGGGAGTCAGCCAGGTCCATGAGCATGGCCTCCGAGTAGCTGGGGATCAGCTGCCGGTTGGTGCAGATGTGCCACTCCAGCTCGGTGCTGTCCTGTGTGGCGTCTCGGGGCATGCGGTACCGGTACAAGGGCTCCTCCGCTGCTGTGGGTGCTGTGTATTCCAGGCCCAGCAGCTTCTCCACGTGGTAGTGGACGTAAGCGGTCCGATACTCTATGAGCACCCTGAGCGGCCACGAGATCATCAGGATAGCTGCCACCCAGAAAGCATAGTGGGACACATACCACGGGAGGTGATCCGGGTCCCCGTAGGCCATCATAAGCTCTTTAAAGTCCACATTTTTGAGCTGCATGCCTTCCCTCACCTCCATGTAGTCATCGAGCCCCTCGATCTCTGTGAAGAAGTGAGCCCTCTGAGTCAGGTAAGAGTTCTCAGACTCAATGTTGGCAAAGCTGAAGCACTTGGTGAACCTCAGCTTGGTGGCTGTGTAGCTCTCCAGGCCCAGGAGCTCCTTGGAGATGTCCTTGTACCCACAGTGAGAGTAGTCAAACTCAGCTTCAGCCACGTGGGTGTTGACCCTCTCATGGTAGACTTGCGTGGTGGTGTAGGCATCACCGTTGCGGTACCGGGTCACCTGCCGTGTTCGCCGTACAAAGTGGTAGCTGATGGCCTTCCACCAGATGCACGGAGTGGCTTGCTGCATGCGGTTGATGCATTCATAGACACTGTCCACGTCCGCCTTGTACTGCAGCTCTCTCTTGACGTGGCAGTGCCAGCACTCCACCAGGTACACCACGTACAGCATAGAGAGGAAGGCCAGCGGGATATAGACGTAGCCATCTGAGCACGGGCTGTCATGATAGATCATGGACTTGCCCTTGAAGGAGCTATCGAAGCTGAGCTTGGTGACCCGCGCCAGCTGACACCAGGCCACCGCACCCAGGCAGCCGTACATGAGGATGGAGAGGAGGAGGCATTTCCAGTGGGACTCTCGGCACATGCAGGCGCTCAGGGACTGCTTCACGGGGCGTTGCTTCAATCACACCGCCGGGGAGGGGGAGAGAAAGACAAAGAGAGAGCGAGGAACCCGTCAGTCACACTGCTTTGCACAACGCACACAGCGACTGCGTCTGGCTTTGCTCTCAATTGCCTGAGGACTGGGACACCACCCTACTTAATATAAATGTGAATATAAGCAGAAACACCGTGCCAGGGACAGAGGTCTCTGGACAAAACTCCTTCCTTGCTTCCTCCTGGCTCTGGGGAGGGAAGTTGTTTGTGCGGCAGTGACTCGTCGTGCCCGCACCCTCGTCAGACGGACCCCTCTGCAGGGGGTGAGACAGGTCCCCATCTCCTTCTCCCTGCCTGGAGCCAGCATCATCTATGCATCCTGCCATCTTCAGAGGCTGAGAAGGCTTCACAGCATGTGAACCCCCGAAAGCGCGGGGCTGTGGACTTGCCCCTTTGCTTTGCGAGTGCCCTGCGCCTGGGTTCCCACATGGTGCTGCTGGGAAGGCTCGGGAGCAGCGTCTGTCGCAGGGCTGCGGCCCCACGCGTTGTGCTAGCACAGGGGGACCAGCACTTCATGGAGCTGGAGCTGCTGCCTGACTCAGAGCTGACTCACACCCAACCCTGAAACCTACCAAATGATCGACACCATTCTTCTTGGAGGTGAGCCATCGGGAAAATTACTAGATTCAAGCACATTTAGTTGAAAAAATTATCAGGATTACAGCATGGTGCAGCATAGCTTCAGGCTGGTTAGAAGACTAGCTCTGACCTAAAATACCTGAAAGCTTAAGCATTGGAGCTAAGGGTGTATGCATGAATATTTAAAACGTAGCACATCCCTCTCTTTCAAGTCCCAAAAGTCGGGCTGGGAGTAGAGCCGGAGTTCGCACTCTCGTACTCCCACTGCATCCCCTGAGACAGCGTGATTGCAGTCCTTACCCCAGCCATGGTGCAGTGAATCAGTTGCATAGTCATGCTATGTTGGGCTATAATAAAAAATGCCAAATAGAGCCAAGCAGCTAGCGGAAATGGAGTTGTCTCCCGGCAAAGAGCAGCAGCAGCATGAGTTACATTACTGGCTGGCAGCCGCCTGTCTGTAGAAAAGTGCGTGAAGCAAGACCCCCCTGCTGCCCTGATAGGTAATGTGGAGGGCTGTCTGCATCCCTCTTGTTACTGCCATCCTTTGCCTCCCCCCTAACTCTGAGGAAATGACAGTGAGAAGGCA
The DNA here is from genome assembly GCA_035582835.1 of Phoebastria nigripes. Taxonomy (NCBI): domain Eukaryota; kingdom Metazoa; phylum Chordata; class Aves; order Procellariiformes; family Diomedeidae; genus Phoebastria; species Phoebastria nigripes. The sequence continues at coordinate 2,031,820 of JAYKAV010003476.1, read as the reverse complement.
GATACACACTGATACTCATGCATCATCATGCCCTCTGCCGAGCCTGATTTCATGCAAAAATAGAAGCACGCTTTTACTCCTTCTCCCAAGGGGCCACCTCTAATGCATCAAACTGCTCCGTAGATGCCAACAGATGCTAGGTTTGGGAAATGTCTTCTCCTTCTTTCTCCAGGGATTAAGTTCTCCCCTAGTATAGCTTATCTTGGACCCACAGCAGTTAGGATTCAGTAAGTAATCTTGAACCAGCAAGGAGTTTAAGGAGCAGCATCTTATGACTCAGGAAATAATAGCACGATGCCACTGGAAAGAGTTTACTGTCTTCTCAATGAGATGGAAACATTGGTATCTAACCTTGCACGGCTATAAGGTCAGATTTAATACTCCTTTTTTTTTCTGGGACAGAGAACCACTTCTAAGTAATGATAGAGGGTTTTATGGCTTGCTGTGAGCACTGCCAAACTAGACTTCATGGGGTTTGGTTTTGATTTCATAGCTTCTAATCTGACACTGTAAGTGCAGAGTAATTTTATTGATTTTAGGGAGCTACACCAGTATTCATCTGCAGGGACTAAGGGCAGAATCTGGCCCCTGATTCTTCCTGATGCATCCAGAAGCAATCTGCAAAGAATTTCTATTCTTGTCCCAAACCTTTTGTATGTGTGTATGCATCAGAATAAAGAATACTTATTCTGGGCTGTATTCTCTTTACAGTGGCCAAAATGGGTGTAGAGAAGCTAAATGGGTTATAAAGGACGTGGTACGTAACTTTTCTGTAGGTAGGGCAGTGAAAAGACCTTAGTATGGGTAAGAAGGCGGCTGTTTTCCTTAGCCTTTTGCAGGAAACCTTGAGGAAAGCCACAAAGTGCCTTCAGGCAGTCCCCAAATCAGCTGAAAAATAACTATGGGAGTTTTGGGGGTGAATTCCTGAGCCTACGTGCAGTCATGGAGAGTTTCATCTCTTGAAACTCTTGTCAAATACCCACTGCTCTGTCCCAGCGTGGTTACTGCCCCAATGCAGACTTCTGCCCCAGCCATACACTGGACCCTGGGTCAGAGCCCCAGGCTCTCCCGACTCATGAGAATTCCACCAGGAATTACTGTCTTCTATTCTTTGTCTCTTCTTGACACGGAACGAGACTTTTTAAGTGCTATAGTAATGCAAAAATATAGACTGTAATGAAGAATTGCAAACCTCTACCCTTTTTTTCCCCTGAAGGTTTTCTGAGGTGAAGAAAACTCTAAAAATGAACATCTCTCTACTCTAGTCACTGGGACTGTGCAGAAGAAAACAGCTGGGCAATATTCTAACACAGGCATTTAAGTTCACACTCAGGTTTCCACAGGTACCTTTCATGTAAAATCGCATATGGTTAATACTGTGAAGAATGCCAGTGGACCCAGCAAAAGATGTCCAGCAGTCAGTTTTAATGTGAGTGCTTAAGTACTCCATGCAGCTCCGGGAACCCCAATTTTTTCTATGACTTGTTCGAAGCGCCATGCAAGAGGGCTGTCCCATGTCAGTTAAGGCACTATTTGCCAAAGGCACTGCAATCCCCACCTTCCCTTTATCTCACTTCCCTTGACTAACAACTTCTCCACTCTCTGCAGCTCTGTGGTCCAACTTACAACCCACAGGTTGGCTTCTGCCCAAGGGGTGATTCAACCAGCCCTGCTGGTTAGGGCTATCAGTGGCCATATCGGAGTGGGCAAATGCCTCCTAATGTGCTTAGCTCCATGAAATGCCATCTCCCCTTTGGGGGAAGAGATGGCTCTGGTCTCACCTGTCCTGGAGCAGCACCGGGCTGGGCTGGCAGCAACTCAGAGGCTTGCCGGCCCACGATGACATTTCCGTATGCATCCTCTGGAGACACTTCAAAAATGGTCTTCAACCCACTGCACTGAAAGGGCTGGATCAGTCCAAGCCAGGTTACCTCCACTATTCTCACTGCAGCCTGTAAAAAAGGCAGCTTCTCTCCTCCTTGCATTAGTGAAGACATGCACCCATAGAGCCCACTGCCACATCTCTCCAGTCCAGTTCAGCAGGGCCTTCATGTTCAAAACCCTTTGGGAAAAACACGATTCTTTTCTCCTGGATCTTCTGACCTGATGTCTCATACCCTCCTTTGTTCCTAAGCAGAACCCACTTTCCGCAGGTCCTTGGTTATAAAAGGATCTCTCTTCCAGGGTCTACCCCCACAGCTGTCCCTCCTATTTCAAGTTCTGAATACGTTCATCAGCCCTATATCCCCTTATTTCTCCTTCCCTTTGCTGAAATAATTATCTAACACAATTACACTATTAGAAACACTATTAAGAGTGTTTGTAAGAAAGACATGAAATAGAACATAATTACAATATCAGACATTCAAAAATCTAATAAGGAAATATATCTTTCCATCTCTCTCTGCATAACAAATTCATTAATATGTTAAACCAGTCTTTATTAATTAACATACCACCTTCTTGCAAGCATGATGTTTGTGGTACTACGTGGAATTTTCTCCTTTCCATGCATAGTGTTTCAGATCGAAACAGGGCAAGCTTGTATTTCTGGATGAGTACAATAAGTGCTTAAGGAAACTAATAATTTCCATGATAACTTGGGCCAGCCAGAGAACGGGAGTTGCGTCCTTTGAGGAATGCTGCGGGATCTGTGTTGTTTTGATGTGGAACAAAAGCATAACCCCTGGAAAATGTTAATAGAGAAACATAATTGAAGAAAGCAAAGACAGAGAGCCTGACAGAAAGCCAGAGCCAAACAGAGACTGCCCCAGAATAGATGGAGGCTCAGTCACCAGGCACTTTGCCTGGGAGCTAGGACTGGCAGATTTGGGCCTCTAACCCAAATCAAGAGAGGTGTCCTTCCTCTCCTGCATGTTGGGGGCTTTGCTTTGGGCTTTGCTTCCAGCATTGACCTGAGAAACCTCCTGACAGAAGATTAAACGAGAACACAGGTTGCCCAGAGAAGTTGTGGATGTCCCATCATTGGAAGTGTTCAAGGTCAGGTTGGACAGGGTTTTGAGCAACCCAATCTAATGCAAGATGTCCCTGCCCATGGCAGGGGGGTTGGACTAGATGATCTTTGAAGGTGCCTTCTGACCCAAACCATTCTGTGATTCTACAACCACTTCTGTGAAGAGGGATGGCTTTGCCAAATCAAATGTTCCACCCAAAAGGTCCCAACCAGCTCTGATGACAGTAAAAATTGTAAAAATCTCCTGTTTTGGATGGAATGCTGTGAAGAAGCACAGCCAAGCTGTCAGTATTACTGTTTATGAATTTCAAGTCGTGTTAAAAACACACGCTGTAAATAACATCTTGCTACGCTCTGGCATGCTGCTGAACAGCTTTCAGAAGCCTCCCTTCTTATCGCACCTGACTGGATTGGAAACTCCTGCTAACTCTTACCCAAACTATCCATAATCACAAGCCAAAATTCACTTTACTCTTCCACACTTAAAAGCAACAACAAAAAAATATTCCCCAAATTCTTTGGTAGATCTCAGCACGAATGAGGAAAATGCCATGGGCAAGAGGTGGCATGTGTGGGGAGGGCTGCGGATGCCCGTGTGGGGCCTTGCGGAGAGGGACAAGGTTTGGGGACCACCCTGCCCCGAGCTGTCCCTGGCTCCAGGCAGTCAGCCCCGCAGCACTATTCCCTGTTTGCGCTGGGGTTTTTTGGCCCCAGCATTTCCAGAAAGCTCAGGCAGAGCGAAGGATCTGTGTACCATGCAAAACAAAGAGGCAGCTCCACATCCTCCCATGGTCTGTTTTCTGTCTGGTGGCGTGGAGCCTTCCGAGACACTAAATGATAGATGCTATTTAATTTGTTGCTGCAGTTGCTGGAAAATAGTCTGGAAAGCCCTAACTGCCAACGGAGAACTGGAATTTCAGCAGACACCTGTAGCAGACAGGAGTTTCCAGGCTGGCAACATTTCGATTATTTCTCCTTCAAGAAAGTTCTGTGCAAAACTTAGTTTGCAAATGATAAAACATCCAGGCAGTGGCTGAAAGGGCAATTGCCTTCAAAGACACCCTCCGATGGCAGATGCCCAAGATCAAAAGCAGGCATGCAAGGACTGGCGTGGAGCCTCCCTTGCGCAGGCACACCCACCCAGCGCTCGTCCTGGCTCAACAGCAGCCAGGTCAGGTTCTGGTTGCAGCAACTGTAATTAAAATCATTAAAACGTGCTCTGTGTTGTAGCAGCGTGCAAATTTGGGCTGCTAATCTCGCGTAGTGTAAAGGAGTGGAGAGAGTGCGGAGGGGGAGTGCACAGCCCGGTACGTCCCTCGCTTACCAGCTGGAGCGGAGCGTGCTCTGGTGGCAAGAGCAAGGGGCTGGTTTTGGCTCTCTGACTCATCCCTTGACTCCTTGCAAGCGACCAGCATTAAGACACAGGCAGGTAAGTTTTAGCTGGTAACCATCTTAAGTGAGCCTGCAAGCAACTGTATTGGGGGTGGCCAAGAATGCAAAAAACTATACCCCCCCCCTCCAACCCTGATTTCTCCTTAAAAGGCACATTTGAAATGTCAGACTGATGCTAAAGAACCAGAACAACATACTTCTGGATGACCAAATTGTGCTTGTGTCTCTAGTTCCTAGGTCCCTTCCCCAACGGATACATAAGAACAAATGAATTTCCTGGGGCGCAGGTCGAGGCAGGCTGGGCGTCCCCATTCTCCCAAGCGAGCCCCCCCCCCGCCACCATTAGCAGGAGGAGGAAGGGCCACACTCAGAGAAGCCCGGACAGATTCCACCAGCCCAGGTTTTTGGGTGCCTAACCTGAAACGCTGGTGCCTCTGTTTTACCAGTGATGGCTCACTGCTTTTGCTGACCTCCGGATACGAGTATATCTGACAGCAGGACTCACCCACTAGCCACATGGCTGTCCCTTGGTGATGGCTGGGATACTTACGATATAATAAACAGCCAGACGGTTCTTTAGCACTTACAGGTAGTCATAGAAATTTCTCCTATTGACTTTGCAGGGCTATTCTGAGTCAAGAAGGTTCAGCTTCTGTTACAACCCAAACTACATTTACACCTTAAGACTGGGAGACACTATGCCTTCTCTCTGTAGCTCCTATATCGCACAGGCAATGCAATTTCACTCTACAGTCCTACGTACAAACCCAGTAACTGGTGGTTGGTAAAAGCTCATCTTCCATAAAGACACTCTGCTTTAACTGATAGATTAAAAGAAATGCAGAACCTGCAATCCCCTTTGTAATTTGTTCTGGTGATGAAATTTTACTGCCATTGTAATTTTGTCTCACTTCAGCCCCCATTCATGGCAGTGGGGATGCCCATTCTCTGGGTGATGAAAGACTCCTTTCATATGACTGTCTTCTCTCTCTGAAGATACTTCTCCATTCTAATTATGACACCTCTCAGCCTTCTTTTTGACAATTTAAATGGGTCAAGGTCTTGAAGTCCTTCACTGCACAGCCTTTTTTCTAGCTCTTTTTGGTGCTCTGCTCTCTCTCCAGAACCTTGAAAACCTTCTCAAATGTGTACCCTGCAGGTGGATACAGGACTTCAGCACTTATTTCACTGGCATCATACCAAAACATAAAATCAGCTCCCATTCCCACTCATTCCCCCTTTTTACAGTCTCCAAGAGTTGCATTAGTAGATTTTTGCCCAGCACCACCCTGGGAGTTCATGTTCAACCACTCACCCGCTTTGCTCCCAGGTATTTTTTGAGACACTGTTACTGAGGACAGCTGAAGGGGTTGGCTGCACTCTCCACCCTGAAATGTGTAACTTCAGATTTGGCTTTGGATTGAATAATTAAATTATCAAACGAAGCAGATCCCTCTGTAGGACTGTGCTTGACTCATCATTACAGACCAGCCTGCTAATGTTTGTGCCATCTGTAAATGTTACCAGCAGTGATTTTATGCTTAATTCCAGTGGATAGTGTCAAATCTGGTAATTATTCCTGCAGAAGTCTGCCAATCTAATGGCTAAATACCCCATTAACTTACACAAGACAACTGTCTTCATAAAGCTAAGTGTCAATCATAAAAACAAGGCTGTGGGCATTACGTGGATACCGAGGTGCTCCTCACACTTCCAGTGCTCACTGCCAGGAGTAATCCTACATGCAGCTCTAGATACAATACTAAAAGACACCCTCCCAAAGCTTCAGTGGAGCCCATTATCACCTAGCTTGCTGTTGCTGTGTGCTATTCATCAGTAGCTGTATTTTACTCCAAAAGTAGCTGTATGGCAGCATGGGCTTGAAGCATCTCTTCTTTTTCTAGCTGCCTCAGTACTGCTTACGGCATGCAAATGGTTACGGTGACAATTACAAACCTCTGGTTTTGTCCACTTCTGATTTTGACTGGCAAAATAAATTTGAACTGAAAGTTGCCAAACTGACCCCAATAGAGGGGGAGAAATAGTCTGTGAAGTCCAAAGGAAACGGACCGAACTATTTTGGAGTCACAGTCTTCAAAAATTTGATATATAATTTTGCCTTATGCTTACTATTTCTCCGTAGCTCTCTATTGACAAAATGGCTTTTTCCTCTTCTGTCAGACTTCATGCTTCAGTCTCCTTGAAAACTCCAGCATGAGCTGTATAAGCAGAAAATATGCTGCCACAGCATGAATTTATTCTAATGTTTGTTTTGTAGACAGTTTGGGGCCCAAGTTTGACTGTCTGTGACTGGTTCTCAGCCAGATATCTGGGTTCCCCAATTTCAAAAGCATTAAAATTCTCCTTTGRGGAAATCATGCCAAAAGCGTTTCCTGTCCTTATAAACCCCATGTGTAAATGCGTTTGCCCTTGGTGGCTGACCTCAAGAGCTGCAGTTTTGCTGAAGCAAAATGCTATCATGTCTAAAATGAAAGAATGAGAGAAAACAGAGGGTAGCGAAGACATAGCCCGAATGGAAATAGAGAAATGAAGGGGAAACACAGGGGGTGGGAAGAGGTGGAGGACAGAAAAGGATAGCCTAGACATGCTCCGAATGCCAGTGCCACCGAGGCAGGGGAAGGTTGCCGGCAGGCGAGGACGGAGACAAGCCAGCCTGGGCAGGGGGGAATCAGGCCCAGAGAAAGGACCCAGGCGAGGATCAATGGGGGAAGCACTGAGCCTGACAGCACCAAAGCGTCATATGAGCCAGCAGTCCTCCCGGCCCATCTATGACCTGGAAAGCAGTACTCCTGAATGGCTGCTTTCTCGCTGCTGGGAGCTTCTCCAAAAAACAGATCTATGCCCCTGTCTCCTCCCCACAGCCTGGGGGGTGGGGTAAGGTTGTGCTAAATTGGGGCAGAGACTCCCACGGAGGTGACAGCGTGTTGCAGGGCTGATGCTGCAGCCGTGTCTCAGTGGGGTGTGTGGCATCACAGCATGCTCCTGCTCTCCGCCAAGACCTGGCTTCGGGGCTACAGGGTGACTTTATCACTGTCCTCAACAACAAAATGATCCCACAGCTCGGGATTACTCATGTGAGCAAAGAGTCAATTTATCTTTTTCTTTCTTTTTTCTCTCTTTTATTTAGCRAGAATAATCTAGCTGTCCATGTAGAAAAAAAGAGTGGGGGAAAGACTGACATAGGACTGGAAGAAAGAAATAAAAGTAGAGAAGCAAGAACAAAAACATGGATAAATTAATGCCTATCATAATTTGTCTCTGCACATTTATACAAGTGATGAATATATCCCAATGAGATAATGAAAGGGAAAGAATAATCAATAACCACAAGTCACATACTTTGGCAGGTGGTGACCTGCCTGGATGAAAGCAAATTTTCGTCTCTACCTACGAGATCTCTTCCATCTTGATCAAGAGAGGGCAGTGGAAACACCTCCCGATGGACATGGCAGGACATAACACAGAGAGGACCGCTGAGTCCTTGCTAGGCAAGCCCTAGGCTGTGCTGTTAACCATAACTGAGGTGAGCTCTGCCACCAGGACCAACCTCTGGTGCTGAGAAAGGCTTCACCATTTGTGCAGTGGACAGGGATGATGCAAGAAGAGAAAGGAGATCTCTACCCCGCTTCCCCAAGCAGCCACAACAGACGTGGGTGCAGATATCATCTTCCAGCTCCTGAGGTGATCCTGCTGAAAGACTGGCCCAAGAAGTCTGGGGTGACCAGGGAGAAGACAACTGCAGAAGAAGAGTCAGAGTACAACCACTTACTGCCTTCCAGGGCCACATGAACTCCTAGGTCAGATACTCATCAGTACAGTGAGGAAGGAGCCTGCAGGGCTGTGCTAAACCAGACGTTGGTGTATGACGGGCAGAAGTGCTCCTCCACCACGTGACCCAATCTGGACACCGCATGGGGCATCGATAATAAGGCCTGGTGAGGGAAAAGGGAGATATTACAACAGTCACCTCATAAATCCCCTCCTGGGGATCCTGAAACAAAATCCCTCCTGCCATCCATCTTGAACGGCAAGAAGCCCATTACCCCTAGCTCACGCTGAGCCAGTAGCAAGTGCTCTCAGCGTGGCTGACAGCACGGAGGGAAAGGGAAATATAAGGGATAGAAGGCAACAGAAGCAGCCACTTTGCATCAAAGAGAATTTCCTTCCAGTCCTTGAACATGTAGCACATTGGTTGCTGTACGTACGTTTTGGATGCACCATTTGCTCTTCTGCTACGAAACTTCTGTGAGAATGAAAAATTCCTGCAGGCAGGGGCCGTGACGTCAATGCCAAGCAGAAATGATGTTACTTGGTTTGAAAAGAATAACCTGCACGCACTCCACGTGTTTGTAGCATCACTGGCTCAGGCATTTGCTTCGGCAGCTGCCCTCCTGTGGTGAGCAGGGATCACTTGGTTTCTCATGTTTAAGTCCCTGCAGAGATTTAATCTCCTTCCATCAACAGAGCTGTCAGAGGGAACATCTCAGGGTGGGAAAGTGCACAAAATGGTAGCATTAAATTCTCTCCCCAGCAGAGCCCATTGCAGGACAAGACAAACAATGAAAAGGCACAAATCTTGCTGATTCACCTGAATTTCAGATGCTAGGACCCCCCTGAAGTACCATACAAAGACAGCCTGTAATTTCACACCATTCACTGTCATGAATTCAAGCCACCATCTGAAGAAGAGGAAAGCAGAGGTCAGGACAGACGGAGCCTCCAGTCCTCTAAAAATGTCAGATTCAGCAGTAGCTCTTGCAGGATACTTCTGAGTTCTTCAAGCAGGAATAAAGGAAATCCCAGAAAAGAAAGACATTTGGATCCCAGCCAATATATATGCCGCACATCGCAGCAGGATGGGAAAGCCACTCACTAAAACACAAGGGTACGTATGCGAGTGGCGTGAAGAATTTGGCCCTAGCCACATCTGCTGGTGATGCTCCCGCATGCTGCTCCAAGGAAAGCCGTGCAGTTACATCTTCAGCGCCAAGGAATCCTAGCAACAAAGCGGTCACCATTTGCAAAATAGAAATCAGGGCTATTTTAGTGGCAGCTTCCTACAAGTTCACAAAAATGCTACACTAACAAAACTATCCCTTTTCCCCCCAAATTGCTGATGTTGCTGTCACTGGCTTTCGACTCAGCAGCGACACAAAGAGCGTATTCTGGGGGCAGAGGATTTTTCCCAGTAATGTCAATGCTGGGAATGAGTTCATTGGGAAAGAAAAGCTGGGATTTGAGCTGCCTTAGAGCAAGTGAGTAGCTCCAAGAATGGTTCTTTTTCCTACACTTTAAGCATACCCATCAGACTTAGCTCATATTGCCCACTCCCCCACCTTGAATATCGGTGGTTCCTAGTAGACACAGGGTAAATTTTACAGGTGTAACCACGTGGTTTACCTCAACACTTATCAGTCAACCAATAAAAGCATCACATATCCTCAGGAAAGCTCCTGGGATGCAGCTCCCAGCCACTGCCAGATTAGTGAGACTGAGTGATTGGCATGAGCCATAGCTGTGCCGCTCGGTATTTTGCAGCTTGCCTCATGCCTAGCCCGCCACTTGCCCCCCACCGCAGCCAGCGGCCAGCTCCACTGCACAGAGGTTTCTGGGCAGGTGCTCTTGCCCCTGCTTCTGCACTGCAGGGAGCTCCTGGAAGGGCTGACGGCAGCGTGCGTGTGTCTGTCCATCCTGCGGCTGCAAAGCAGAGTGATTCTCACCTCGGCAGGAGCAGGCTCCAGCGTGCTCCAGCCTGTGAAAGCCAGACCCAGCTCCCTGCACCCTTGGGCAAGCCACAGGCGACAGAGAGGTACCACAGCCCCAGGGGATCAGCTAGGTGCAACTTGCTGATGGCACTGGTGTTACTGGCGGGTTTGCTGACACGAAGGAAAAACTGACACCAGCCAAGGGAGAACAGGAGGGTTGGTGGGACCAGCTTCCATTGCTTCAGTCCAGGAGGGATGGGGACAGCAGGGAGGGGAGAAGGGGAAAGTAGCTAGCTGCCGGCCTCTATGTGCTTGATAAAGTCCCAGTTGGGTTCAACAGGAATCCTGTAATACCTATTTCGCACCCACCTTTGCTCACAAGATGCAGCTCTCCAGGGGTGGGAGAGGAGCAAGCAGCAAGAGGAGGCTGGCAGTGCTCGAGCAGGTGTATTTTCTCCTGCGCTGTGCAAACAAGCAGCCTGCAGTAGTGGATGTTAGAGCCATAGTTCAGTGGTCTACTAAAGCTTGTCCCTTCCCAATCCAGAGTCCCTAGGGTCGCAGGTGCTCTCCCCATCCTTAAGGGGTGCATGTCCTGTGCTTTAGTGTTCTCACCATTGCCACAGGTCCCATGTGTCCTGCCCGACCTTCCCTCAGTCTCAACATGGGGAAGCGAGGGACTGACCTGGAGCCAGGCTGGACAACAGCCACAGACCAGTTTCCCTGTGGGGGGGAAGCAGGGAGCCAGGAGGAGACAGCCTTGTGAAGAGGAAGCCCAAGGAGTCTTAGTTCCTCACCAGCTATTTGCAGCCTAGTCGTTGAATGCCTCTGTTTAGAGACTTTAAAAATAAGAAAAATAGTTCATTATTATTAATAGCATTTAATCTTTGCTTACTCTGAAGGAACACCTTAAGATTTAAATGGGGGTTAGAAACATCTCTCAAGTACTCAGAAGAAAAACGATCCAGGACTGATCCTGTGAAGTCAGGGAAGTTTTTCAAAGTGAACTGTGAATCAAGCTTTGTCCAGAACCATGAAGTTTTATTTTTATTCTCACTTTTTTGCAAAGCTGTCCTTTTACCTAGTAAACCCAGAACAAGGTGGCTCTGTAATTTGACCTCTCAACCTCTAGCCTTCCCATTTCCCACGTGTGACCTCCCAGTCCGAGCCTGCCAGCCACACTTCAGCAGAGGACCTGCCAGCCCTGCAGTGCTGGGCTGCCGCAGCTCAGGCTGCAGCCGTGCCAGGTCCCTCGTGCTGCTGAGCTGAGCATCCCTCGCAATAACACCCAGCCACTGCTCTGTCAGATTCGGGGAGTGTGTTTCCCTGTCTCTGCACCTTTTTGAACACAGCTGGGACCTCAGTGCTGTCAGTTTTTTTATAATGGTGCTCCTGTTAAGATGAGATAGTATCCCAGCAGCTAATGCTTCCCTGTGAGAAGAGGTTTCATCATAAATACCACTTCTCTCTCCCTCTTGCTTCTCTCTCTCTCTCTGTGACACATTCTGCAATAACATGTGACAGCACAGCAGGTGAAAACTTCACTGGAAACTCATTTAAACACCTAATGGTTAAAAGGGATCCTGGGAGCCAGGACATCTGGATTTTATTTCTTGACTTGACTTTGACCCATGGCATGGCTTCAGCACACCTTTTTATACCTCCCGAACACACTGAAAAAATAGCATTTATAAAGTGCTTTCACATAAGCATTGCAGCAGCACTCCCCGGGAAGGTGTCTCATCTGCATGTGAGCTGTTGCATCCTGCCACTCTGAGTACCAGCTGGTGGGAACCAGGGGATTTAGCTCCTGCCCTGGCCTGCTGACAGACAGTCCCCTGCAGAGGACCGCAGCACACCTCATGCCTGCAGACAGACTGTCGTTCCCACCCTTTCAGCACATGCCCTCACTACCCGCTTCCTCCACCAGGTACTGGTACTTCTGGCTGGCCACCTCCCCTCCAGGCAGCCACGAGGGGGTTGTTCTCCATCTTTTTGTTCCTCAGAGGGACCCCCATGCTGGCTGGACCCTACTGGCCGATGCTACCGCCCCAGCCTCTGTGGTGCTCCGTGCTCCCTCTGCCCATTGCAGGGTGGGGGAGACGGCACGGCTTGTGCCTGTGGGCACTCAGGCTCTTCTAGCTCTTGTCCTCCAGGACACACCATGCTAGTTTGCAAGAGCTACTCAGAGTAAGATGCCGATGCCTCGTGCTGAATCACTTTTGTTACCATGTTAATCGAATGTTGTACTCCACAATTCCCAGTCCAGCTCCTAAGGGCAATCAATCGCATGGGTATGAAGAAGGCCTCCAGCCATAAATGCATGGCCACAAATCACTTCTCTCCCACAGCCAAATACACTGTGACCTGCAGAAGTCTCTGACTGATCCCATCCACTTCTCTGGTAAGGTCAGATTATGCAGACTCCACATTTGCAAGTCACCCCAATTACCTACCGTTAGCTTCCTTGCCAGGAGTGACCTGCTCTCTCCCTTTGCTGTCAGGTCCCACCCTGCCCGTCCCCCCTCTCACCAGCCAGCTGTTTCCAGCCCATGTCTTCCCTGAAGCCCAGTATTACCAGTCTTTCCTTAACAAGGCCTCCGCTGGCTGGATGCTGAACTGGGATGTGCAATACCTCAGCCATATAGAAACGGTGCTACATGTGAGTTGGGATTCCCTGTACATTATTCATCTGATGTAAAGTCACTGAAGTGAAAAGCTTGGGCATTTTGTGGGGCATAATCCCCTCTGTCCTCTCCCAGTGGCACGAGTGGCACCATGTGAGTGGCTGCCAGGTACACCAGACACCACTTCACAACCTTAACTCCGCTCCGGGAAGGCTGCCAGCCTCCCAGTGCTGCTGAGCTGCCGGTGCCACACACAGCCAGGCTCCTCCAGCCTTCCCACTCGCCATCTGTCCTGCCCGTTTCAGGCACTTTTCTTCCTTTTGCAGTTGCGGACGAGATGTGCTGTGAGCGGAGCGGTCGGTGCTCGGGGAGGAGCCAGCACAAGCAGCTCTCGGAGGCAGCCTCTACCCCTGACCTGCACCGTGGGCTCCTGTTGGCAGAGACCCTGCTGGCTCTGCTGCAGGCAGCATCCCTGCTATAATACCTCATCAGCTATTCTGTGTGCTGCTGCTTAAACAAAGTTACCCCGTTATAGTTTTGGGTAGTTAACAAAGCTGTTATAACAACTGTGACCTCAACGAAGTTTCATGATGTGCTATTTTTAACTTTACAGTTCTTAAGCTCAGAAGAGCCCGATGAATTATTAGAGTCTGAAAGTGAACTCTCGAGTGAACTATATTTTCCATGATTAGAACTTAAAAACTAATTAACTACTTAACCACGCTCTTCTGAAAAGTAGAACTCCTGCTGCAAGTGAAAAATCAAACAGAGCCTTATCTATAGTGTCACAACAGTGTCACTGTAACAACTGAAAGGGCCTTATAGTGCTGCTGATAGCTTGGCAGCCACTACTTTTGGCATTAACTCACTACCATGTGTTAGGATACACGCAGAAACAAGCCCCACTCACTACAGACTACCTGGGGACATTTCACTCTTTTTAATCTCTGTTTCTGCAGTGTCCCTGGTCACTGGCAATGATTTGAGCTGTTTTCTTCCAAGGCATAGAAACAGATGAGAGGAGGCCTCGTGCTCTGTTTCCAGGGAGAAGATACCTCCTACCTTAGTCTTGCAATGGTTTGCACTGATTGAAAAGCATCCTTGGTATCCACTCTTCCCTTCTGGAGGGAGATCATCCCCTGGCGTCTCTGAGGTTAGAAAGGGAGAACAAGGAGAGTATCTGGGGCTTCAAAACAGTGTGCAGACCCATTGCTTTTCCACTGGTATCAGCTGACTGTCTGTCCACCTGGGAGAGCAGCATTAGAAACCAGGTCTGGAGGGGACCTACCACCGAGTCACCTAGTCTCTCCTTCTCCCAGGAGGCAACATCTATGTACTTAACAGCTGTTTGCCTAAATTGTCCTTACAGCCCTTCAATGGTGGAGCTCCACAAGCTCCCCAGTTGCTCCAGCCTAGCGCTCCATTAAGAAAATTCCCTTGCTGGAGGGAATTGGGAAAGTCAGCCGGAAGGAGCAACTCACTTCAGTCTCGGCCACGGTGGCGAGGAAGCACTCTCTGTTGGAGAGGACAGAAGACTTTGCCCATAGAAGCCCACAGAGCTGGAGCCCAGGCTGCCCTTCAGAGCTCAGACACATCCCTTTGATGTCTCCTATCTATTTTTTTAAACTCTTGACAGCTTCTTGTGTGAAGTACAGAGAAGACAGCCAACTTCAGGGCACCAAGAACAGACACGTGATCAGAAGATAAAGTGGGACAACAAAAAGAACAAAAGCAGAAAAAAGATGTGATGCCTCAGCATGGATTTTCTTATGATAGGATCTGCAATGCAAATATTGCCTGTAACTACAGGATCATGAAAAAAAGCTTTCCAGTCCCTCCGATGCCACTACTGCTGGACTTTTTCCTTTGCCTCTACGAGAGAGACCGTTTGGATCAAGGAATTAGACGCACTCCTTGGTTTATGTCTGCTGAACGAATGGGCAGGAGGGTAGAAAGGGGCTTTTCCTGTTTGACCCTCACTCAAGAGGGGGAATATCGTGCACTGCATAAAAAATAACTGTTTAGTCAATCATACTTGCTTGGCATGGTGACAGTCTTCCACCAGGCTAGCCAGCAGCTACCATTCAGGGTGTTAGCTGAGCAGGTCTTTTGCAAGAGGTTTGGAAGAGCTGCGGGGAAGGAAAAGCAGAGCTTCCCTAGGAGCCATGTCTCACGTTTCCCGCCCTCCTCTGGGCAGAGGCCGTCGGGTCAGTGCCCTGCGCAGCTCTTGGTGGAGAGGTTTACAAAGGAAATAGCCCCTCTCTGGAGACTGGTACCCAATGGTCCCTCCGCAGCTTCTGCTTAAAAGGTGGCAGGGAAGAACGTTAGCCTCTGTCACAGGCCCTGTGCCCCCTCTGCTCTCCATCCCCTGCTCCTGGGTTCGTTTCTCTTGAGCACAGAAGCCTTAGGGACGACAACAAGCCTCTATAGGAAGAGGATGTCGCCAGAGAGGCAGTGGGGAGCAAACAGGCTCCTGCGGATCTGCGATGGAGCAGGGTTCATCAGATTGTGGGGATCTGCTGTTGAGGAAAGTGCACCTACAGCAGGCCTGATAAACCTGAGAGGGTCACCTGCCTCGCTTCCTCTACCACCTCTCAGCCCCMTGAGCATGCCTCAACCCATAAATGGGGACAATTTAAAGCTACCCAGTCTAAGTTATAAAGGGCTTTATGCCTGATGATGTTTTCAATGCCATAAAATAAGCCTTGACAAATAAAATAAATGTGTTTGACATTCATATTGGGGAAAAGGGATAAAAAAGCTGGAGAACTAAATGGAGTCAATCCCACAAGTAGAGGGTGTCTCTCCAGTGGCACGCTTAAGAGGAAAGGACCCAGCTGTCTTTTGACCTGACAGTCTGTAAAGCTGTGGCCTGCAAACAAGCAATATGTATGTTTTCTTAACCCCTTGGTGCTGTTGTGACCACAAATAGCACTTTTGAAACGAGCTACTGTTGCATTTTGCAGTGGCAGCAAGAGGCAGATGAGAGAGTTTTAAGTGGCCTCTCTCTTCTGTAACATCTCCGTCAGTAAGTTGATGACCATGGGTTTTAGGAACATCGACCCATGAGGTTTTCCCCCTTTTATTTAAATAGCTTAACTGATTACATTATGTCATGCTCAATTAAAGTTCTTAAATATGGAAGAGAAGATAAAACCAGGCATGGACAACTGCTGTTTGACTCTGCCAGTACAGACAAGACAAACACGTATTTCAAAATGTCAGGTGGCTGCTGCTTTCAGCTTTCTTCAGTGATTACTTGGCTATGGTAGCAAATAAATGATGTTTGTACTCACCAGCTTCACTTTCCTGAAAAAGAAAAACAATTTCCAACTAAGTTTTAAAGATTTAAATATTTAAGACCATCTCCCAATTGAGGTGTAAATTGGCAGAAATGCAGAAAAGTCCCTACCAACTCTTCAGTGCAGGTGTAGGCTGTCACAGTAGTAAGACAGACAAGAAAAACTACCAGCCCACATTTAACTGGGGCAGTACAGAGCAGCAGGTTCTGCTACCTCCGGGAGGAAAGTAAAGGAAAATATGTCCAGAGAATCAATCTACAGCAATAACTGCTGAAACATCTGGAAAAACACATCCTTTACATTCCCTCCCCTCAAAGATCTTGATTCTTTTTTGCAGGAGTTGATGGGATGGTAAAATCCYACACCACCACCAAAAGCACGGCTGTTCCAGGTCATCCAGCTCAAGCAATCGATATCTCAACAGAAAAATAACCCAAACCAGAATACTGGCAGCTAATCCGAGGGCTTGCTCTGACATTCAGCAAAGTCAACAGTAAACCTAAGCAGCCCTTGGCAGAAGAGGACAAGGGCCACGGCAGGTAACTGAACTGCCTCTCTCCTTCCTGCTCTGCAGCTGCACCTTTGCTTGTCCTGCTTTCAAGAGTAAAAACTTAAGACTTCAGACACATTCTCTGTTACTAGGTCAGGGTTATATCTCACATTGATTTATTACCCAATAAAGGCAATTTTTAGTCACTGTTAAGATTTAAGCCCATGCATTTGATCTAAGTGAAATCCATAAATGACAAGACTAATAGAGAAGCCCATGAAATGCCCATTTAATACTGGGCATTTAAATGCAACTGCAGGTCCAAGCGCAAAAAGACTATTTACATGGAGGAAAAGACCAATATTGTAGGACTGCTGTGTTAAGATATCACTGTTACAGGCATTTGAGATATAGACTCGAATGTGCAAATGTTCGTGTTGGAACAGAAGAAAAACTGAGAACAGGATGAATGAAGCAAGGTAGAATGTGCTTAGCAGAGAGATCAAGTGCCGTCATGCCTAGAAATGGCTTGGATGTTTTTATGGTGGACTTAATATATTGGAAAGCCTTCTGTAGCTCCTGGTCATAGACCAAATAAATCAAAAAGTCCCTTCCAACATTAACCATCTATTGATCTTCTGCAGGGCTGTAATTACATTGGGGAGTTCTACCGTTGGAACAGCAGCTGTATCCTGGATCCAGCCACAGCTCTTTGTGGTGAACCATGTTGCATGTGTTTAAAAAGCAACTGTACAGGAGAAAACCCTAATTTTCACCCACGGAGGACAGCGTTTTCAATCTGAGCTGCAAAGTCAATTTTCTGTTATAGGTACCTTAAAAAGTGCTGTTTGGTTTTAGCCTAAGTATACTGCAGCTTCACACAGGCTTTGTTGAGGCTACCTGATTTTGACTACAGGGCCATGAGACTGTTGATGAGCCATGGGACGCGTTAACAGAAGCTTTAAGCACACAAACTGCACACAGCAATATTCCAGGGTTGCTTTCACTTCTGTTTTCAGTTTTCTCTGCCTGCTTTAAGGCTGCTCTCTGCATCCCTGGGAGCATGTACATTTGTTTTTAACTCTGTATTATAAAGAAAGTTCAGTCACTTCCATGATCTGCACATGGATTACACGATGTAAATGGCAGACCTGTCAAAACAGTTGGGAGCAAAGGCTACATTAGGCGTAGAAGAAAATCTCAGGCATTCCTAATACAGGACAGCTTGCTGTCCTGAATGTGCAGGATTGTACATGCATTGTCACTTACTGCCACAGAGCCCTGCAGTTCTGTCTGGCCAATGCCTTGTGGCTCAGGATTTTTTGTGTCAACACTCAGACACATCCGTCATTCCCTCCCTATGATGTGCAAGGCCACAGTAAGCGCTTCCCAGCTGATCTGAAGAAACATACTAAGCCATATTTTCTACAGTGTTTTCTATCAATCACAGATTAGGCAACAGGAGTGCCTAGGCCCCAAGGGAAATGGAGAGGGATGACCTCCTCCTTTGGCCCAAAACACTTGAAAGCCACGGAGCCCCAGGCTGCAAACCCCTTCTCGCGCTCAATGTGCCCCTCCTGCCAGTGACACCAGCGCCTGGCAGAGCTGCAATTTCCTTGACCGTTTCAAAGTCCCAGGGAAGCAGTAGGCTCTCATAGGCCAAACCCCAAGGGGCGTATTTAGCCAAACTTCCACTGGACAGGCCCCTTTCCCCCCACTGCATCGTTTCGGTGCAGAGCCGCTGGCCGAGGCGCCGAGCCGCCGCCCCGAGCCCGCCACTAGGCGCAGGGCTGGGCGCCGGGGGCCCGTCGGTAAAACCCCGCAGCCAGCGGCCGCCCGGCTGCGGCCACCCCGCCGGCCCGGGGGCCTCTGCGCGGCCGCGGGGGCGGAGGGTCCCGCCGGCGGCCCCGGCACTGCAGGGCGCGGCGGGGCACGGCACCGCGCACCGCACCGCGGCGGCTGGCGGCCGCCCCCGCGGCGCGGCTGCAGGTAGCCAGGCGGGCGGGCAGGCTGTGGCTGGGTCCCCGGTTCCGCCCGCTCCGCAAACACCCCCAGCCGGGGCACCCTCCTCCCGCCGCGGCTGCCCGGCTTCTCCCCACGCCCGCCCCGCCGCCCGGCCCCGCGGCGGGGCTGCCTTTGCCCCCGCTGGTCCCCTCGGCCCGGCCCGGGGTGGGGCGGGCGCCCCCGCCGCCGCTCACCTCCTCCCGCACGGCGGCGGCCCCCGGCGCGGGGGTGCTGCCCGGCCCGTTCTCAGCTGCCGGCTCGGCTTCCCCCTCCGAGGACATCCTTGGCCATCACCGCCGGCGGCGGGGGCCGCCCCGCCGGCTGCTCCGGGCTTCCTCCACCACCCCAGGCAGGCGGGCAGGGAGGGAGGGAGGGAGGCGGCGGAGGGGAGGAGAGAAAGAGGAGGCGGAGGGGGGGGTGCCCCTGCCGCTCCCAGCCCCCCCAGGTGGGCAGGCGACCGCCCGGCGGCTCCCGGCGCGCCTTCTGCGGGAGGCTGGGAGCTGCGGAGTGCGCCCTCCCCTCCCGGGGGACGCCCTCCCAACCCCTACCCTCCCCGGGGCACCCCTTCCTGCCCCCTCCCCGGGGTGCCCTCTCCTGTCTCCTTCTCGGGGTGAGCTTCGCCCCACCCCACTTCTCCCGCCTTTCCCCAGAGCCCGCACCTCGCCCGGGCTGGCGGCGGCACCCCTCGGCGGGACGCGGCCCGGCAGCAGCAAGAGGAGGAGGCGGAGGAAGGCTGCCCCGGGGGAGTGCTCTCGCACGGAGCAGCTAGACAAACTTGCCCGGCGCCGCCCGGAGATGCCCCGCTCACCTCCCCGGTCGCTGGACGCCCGCACCGGAGACAGAGGGCGACGCTGCCGGGACCGAGCCCTGAGGCTGTCCCGCCCCGCCTCACCCCCATCCCCCGCAGTGGGATTTCTGCTGCCCCCGGTGCGACAGGAGCGTTGGCGCGGAGCTGCCCCAGCACCCCGGCCTTGCTGCCCACCTTCACCTCCTTTCTCCCGGAGGAGAAGCTGGCAGAGGAAATGGAGGCACCCTGCTGCTCCTGTCCCTTCCTCCCCTCCCTGATGCCTGAGCCTTTCTTACGGTTTGATCTGCCTCCAGCACAGGTGTCCCCCGCACAACTGCAGCCTCCTGCAAACTCCCCGCACTGTCAATATTTCTTCCTCCTGCCTGTATCCTGTGCTCAGCGCATCCAGTCATTATCTGCTCTCCTGCTGACCAGGACCGGTGTACTGCACCATCTTATCTCTGCATGTTTGCTTGATGGGTCTTTGCCTTGTGAGGCTCGTCTCATTTGATCCATTTCTCTCTCTGTGCCCTAGAGCAGTATATATTTTAAATGCTTCATAAAATCTTGCAAACAGGCAAGTGAGCACACCTGAAGCATCAACCTTCACTTTAATATTCGCACCTCAACTCCTGCCATAACATGCTTGCTGCTTTTCAGGCTGCTCTGGAAAACTCCACTCCAGTTACAAGGCATTCAGGCTGTGTAAGAGGTTGGTTAGAAGGACTGTAGAGCAGGGAACGGTGCTTGGTGTGTGAATGTAGAGAGAAAAAAGCCCCAAGGCTGGGATTTTGTAGAAGTGTTGGGGTCTGCTAAATCTGAATTTCAGGAAATTCATTGCATTGGACAAGTCTTGGCTGATGCCAGATGGAGAAACCCACCCATTTTTGGAGGTGCAGGATGTCCATGAGAAACAACTGACAAACTCCCTTTGCCTCCTGTGGCTCTGGACCACACTGCAGTGCATCTACTGCCACTGTAGCTACAGCTGCATGTGTCTTGTCCTCCCCTGATGACAACTCCTGGCAGGAATGGCATTTGTTTGGCTGCATCCAATATATATGTGCAATGTAGTCTGGCTTTTGCTCCTGTGAGCCCTGGAGAGGAGCTGCAGGATGCACATAGTGCAAGGCAGTACAACGCAGG
The DNA here is from genome assembly GCA_035582835.1 of Phoebastria nigripes. Lineage (NCBI taxonomy): Eukaryota > Metazoa > Chordata > Aves > Procellariiformes > Diomedeidae > Phoebastria > Phoebastria nigripes. Next base: position 2,011,375 of record JAYKAV010003476.1, on the reverse strand, counting down.
TTTATAAACCACATGAAAATGCACATTTAAAATACCCCGTTTCCTTTCTGTAAGTGGCACAATGGGAAATGATCTCTTGGGGATAGGATAGACAGCGGATGGGCAGGGAGCGGGTCACATCTGGGACACATCCCAGCAGTAAAGAACGCATAAGGAGTGCCTGTGACTTGCCCACCAAGATCTATAGGGGAATAGAGAAATTAAAAACCCATTCTGCTTGGTCAGCCTGGGCACGTTTGTCTAGATGGTTTCAGTGACCTTATATACACTATGAAACCAGTGTCTGTGGCTGTGCTGGGATGTGATGGAGTGCTGTGGTTAGAGGGGAAATGTGCCAAGCCAGAGAATTGTGCACTGAGAAATCTGGGCTGAACATTTTATTTGTGCCAAATTTTTACTTGTAGGGACTGTTAAAAAGCAACAGTTAAAGGCACCATGAAGGGAGGTAGAAAAAATGGGCTTCAGTGTGCCATGAGGCAGCTGTGAACGAGCACCCCCATTTGGTAAGGCAGAAGGGGGTGACAGTGTTCTGAAGTCAGGGATGCCACTTGTACAGACAGCAGGGAGAGGCTGTGCACCGAAAAGGTGTCAGCCAGGCAAGCCAAGCAGCCCAGGAGTAAGAGCATCAAATTGAAAAGCTGAGTCAGACAAGGACAGAAAACAAAGACCTGGCAGAGCTCAGCCTGTCAGGTTTGTCTGCCATCCCAGTCTGAATAGTCGCCTCTATTTAATAAATCTGTCTAATACCCACTGGACTTTGGGGCAGCCTGAACAGCTTCATGAAGGTTTTTAATTTATTTTCATTTCCACGGACACTCTGCTTCTGATATTGAATAACCTGTGATTTATTTCATCTAAACCAATCCTGACTATTGCTTGACATATGGCTGCAACCAGTCCCAAGGACAGCCTAACTGGCCCTTCCACCTTTAAGGGAAGAAGTTGTCTCTGGTTGTATGTAGCTCCCAGCTGAATTCAGGCTTTCGATCTGAAAGACACAGGAGTGTACACGTTCCCACCTGCCACGCTGTCATCGTTCTGCTGGTACCTGAAACCAAGATGTGGGAAAAAGCCTAGAGATGAAGGAGACCTGGAGAAGGGAAAATGAAGGTTGCTATCCCTGAGATTTAAGCTTTGGAAATGTCCTCTCTCACTTGGTGCCTTTATTTCCACCTCTCTAGCTCCAGATTCAAGGTATCAATCTCTGTTATGCAGGTTGCCTTCACAACCTGAAGGCACAGGGGGAAAAAGGAAGCTTGAATTCTAGAGAGTACTGCAAAATCAATGCAAAGAAGCTCATTTTTTAATTTCAGAAATGCAGAGGATCAGTGTCACTGGTATGAGCTGCCTGAAGGGGCTATTTTTGTTCTTTAGAAGCTTTTCCCTCTATTCTAACACAGATTAATTATGAATATTTATGTATATAGCACCAAAAATGTGATAAGCAGTTTGCAGGCTGGCTTGCAAAATATGTATACCATATTGCAAAAACTAGCTCTCTCTTCTGGGCTTTGTGGCTGGTCACTTACTCTTTCTAAACGGCTAGCAAAGAACAGAGACAACATGCATTTGTACCAGTGCCACCTATATTCAGAACAAGAAGAAACTGGTGCAGTCAGGAACTGCAGTTTGTGTTAGTTTAAAATTGGCCCCCTGTCACTCAAGAGCATGCCTCTTAAAATGTTGATAATCCTTTCTCTGAGCTCGGCTGGGCCATTGCACTGATTTAACAGGCAGAATTTTGTTCTGCTCTTTAGTGAGACACAGCATTTGGGCTAAATGTGCAAAGATCTGGTACTGTTTTAAGATATACCTGGGATCCTGGTGTCTGTCTTTCAGATGAGACAAGATCCTGAGCTTTTCTGGCCATCAAAACTTGCAGAGCACTTTATTGAAAGAGAAACATTAAGCCTTCTGTCCAGGGGAGACTCCTACCAGGGAAATTGCAGCATGATGACTTCAAATTACTTCTCTGCTGCTCCAAAAAACAGCATAAATTAATATATGCTGTTAAGGAACTGCCACATGCTGCCCCAAAGCTGACAGTAATGGAAAAAGTATTTCCAATACAGATGGTTCGTTAGTTGACTTATGCAAATAGGCATATTGGAAGAGACGAGCTATTGCTAAATATAAAGTAAGTCAGTCATACTGTCCTACGACTTGTGTGAGCTGCCAAAGAACTATGCAGACTATCTGTAAGGAGCAAGTCCAGTGATTTCAACAGGCTTTCAATCAGGCTTTTAATAAAAAAAAGAAGTGTATTTCCAGTTAATAATACGCTTTGCCTTTTTTAAATTACAAATTCAAATGTCTATCAGAGTCACAAGTGGCATTTCCTTCACTGTATCTGTTTATGAGTCTGTGCAATCCAAAACATGTCTATTATCTTTTGCAAAGCCTGTAAAGAGAGAACACTGCATTGCTTCAATATTAACGCTTAGTGCAATATTTCTGAATTAAATTGTGGATATAGCAAAAGAGAATCTGTCTGGACCATTCACAAAATGAGCTCTGATATCCTTTTAGTAAGTAAAAAGCTGAAGGGAGACATCAATAATTTATCAGCACTTGGATTACACCCTCCAGTGCTTGTAGTTTGCTGCCTTCTTGGAGGAAAAGAGGACAAAGGCAATATTGCCTCTTAGGTTGTAAAGTCTTTGCATACTCTAATATGTTGGTGCTGACAAAGGATGCCTCATTTTGAGGGGCATTTTGACTCTCAGCATGATGGTCATAGCTCCAGGGACCGCAGTGGATGAACCACCAGCCTGTTGTCATGTGATGCCTTTCCAATTAACAGCATGTAATGAGCTGGGTGGTACTGGTACCACCCTGGCACGCAGGCACCTCTGGTGTAAACAGCAGGCTTGGTGCCCTGAGAGGCCTGGGCTTTAACAGCCAATGTACAAAACCTCTGGGGACCCAACATGGCTGGAAAGCATGGGTGACACCCACACAGATGTGAGGTCCAAGACAAGGGCCATCTCTAGAGGGGTGAAGTGCTCCTCATTCCTTGTCATCTCCTGCTATCGTCACCTCTTGGCACTGCTCATTGTCTTCTCTTTATTTCTCAACCTGTCTCTACACTCTAGGCTTTTTGCTTCCATACTGTCTCCCTCCCATTCTCTTAGATGTCCCTGCCCTGCCTCCTACAATTTCTTTCCTGGTGGCAGTGATGCCTATTCTCAAGCTCTAGGCTTAGTAATGTTATTACCACGTTGTGCAGATATGCCAGAATTTGCACTGACATTCGCTCTTTCCTTTCAGAATGAAATGTTCTCCCTTCTCATCTATTCCTCCGGCTTGTGCCTTTCAAATTTGGCACCTGTCTCCTATTTCTGTCTTTCCCTTATCTTGCTCCTTCTGATGTGCTATTTCCAATACCTGAACAACCACCATCCCCCACAACTTCTTATTTCCCAGCTTTTTCAATCTTTAAGTCCTTTCCTAATTCTGTCCCTATCACTGTCACCAAGAGCTTCATCTCCCTTACAGCACTCTCTTGAGTCACTCCCAAGAAGCACTTAGGAATAAGCAAAGGCTGTTCCTCTGCTAACTGTATTGGAGCAGAATCCAGCCTCTCTCTTTGCTGCTTCTTCAAACTGTTGCTCTTCCTTTTTGAGGCTGCTGGTGAGCGAGGACGTCTCCAACCTCCACTGACAGAGACAGAACAGATAATGTCCTCTCAGCCCCAGGCAGGACATGAAGGGCCATGGGCAGCATGAGGGACCTAGAGCTGCCTCTGCCCTTCTCTGTGCACAGGGGTTTTGTTTTCTGCAGCTACTGACATTTTCTATTCCATGAATGCTGAACATACCTGCATAAAGCTGGACAGATGCTCTGAGAGACAGGCAGCAGCAAAAGGCCATGCCTACAATAGTTCACCAGCATCCTCTGAGGCTGATGCTGCTGCTCATGTTGTGCCAAGCCTGAGCTGATGTACCCTGCTTTTCAGTGGGACTTGGTAGCTCAGCTTAACGCTACCCAGGTCCTGTCCACAAAGTGCTTTGGAGCAAAGGAGGACAAAAGTCTTTTTACAAATATTGTAAAGGCATCCCAGTTTTAATGGGGTGCTATGGACAATGACAAGGAATTTGAGCCCCCAGAGTCTCTCTCCTCAGCACTGAGGGGCTTTGTTTGTAAAGCAAAGGGAGTAGCAATGGAAGAATCTGTTCACAACATTTTGTTATCTTAAATAGGAAAGAGAAGTCCTTAGACACAGCGGCTGACCAGAGGAGCAATCCTAGGCTAGACAAATCATGGGCGGCTCCAAGCACCAAAATATGGCGTATATGGCTGGAAGAAGAGCAAATACCTCTGGTCCTTAGCAGGAAATACCTAACTATCATGGGGCTTGACCAGCTTCTTTCCCCAAGTTAAACTCGCAAGCCCAAATCTATCCATTGGCCTCCACCGCTCACGACTTCTGATGCAGAACAGCCATCTGGGCAGTGCCATTCCAGAGCCAAGTCAATAATTTGGACAGTTCCCAACATTTTCCCATGGGAAGAAAGCTGGGCAGTTGCTGCTGGCTCTAGAAGGCAGTCTACCAGCACTCAGGGCTGTTGTCCAGTGCCAGACAGACTTTTAAAATGCATGGCCCTCAGTGACAAACCAAAATGAAAAGGTGCACACACGCATCTGAGCAATCAATGCTCCCACACGGTGACATTGAGCAAGCACTGGAGTGATCTCTGCTGTTTCCCCTGTAACTGTGCTACTGAAGAAAAGCACTTTTAAATGTTGGTGTTGCTAGTGGTACCACTCGCCACTAACAGGAGGGGGGCTCTCTGCCACCATCAACTTTTTTGCTCCTGACACAGGCAACTGTCATGAGAGGTCACAATATCTATAAATACCTCTGAAAATAATAAAAAAAAAAAACACAACACTGAAGAGAACTTGTTGTCAGGCAAACAATGAGCATAAGAGAGCACTCTAGAAAGATGCTTTCACGTCAGCCTGGTAGAGAAGTGTGTACAGCTGAAGCTTTCTGATGACTTCACTTCCATCACCAAGTACCACCTGTGAGGGAACAGTCCTGTCCTGGTGCCAGGCATACACCAAACTTCACAAGCACTGAGCCTCTGGAAAAAAAGGGTGCAAGTTCCTACCCTGTGGAAGACTGGCAAAAGCACTTCTTCAGCGTATGAGGTGGCAACAGATTTCAAAAGTGACTCGGCACTATGTACCAGTGCCACATCTAGGTATGAGATATCCCATGTGAAAACAATATAGTTCTGGTAGTTTCCTTAGAATAGCCCTCTTCCATGTGTTGGGCTGTCCTTTTAGACAGTTGTTTATTAGGCTGCTTGTCTCTCCCTTCCCAGAAAGCTAGGTGAATGCAGTGTGTGTTGCTACCTGAGAAGCAGAAATGCACACCACCAGCACACTCCTCTGGGAACCCACAGCTTTTCATGTCATCCCCAAGGAGATGGGAAACCAGCTCTGGCCTTTCAAGACTCCATGGGCAAGTACTCATGAAGATGAGGCACAGCTACCCACCACAGCCCTTTACGTTTTCAAAGATGAAGGCAAAAACCCAAATCTGTGTGACTGGAGTTAGTTCTGCCAGACCACTTAAATCACCAGGACATCACAATCATCACTGTTAAAAACTCTCAGTAGATCTCACAGCGTTAGCACAGCTATTTAGAGTTAAGTACTTCAGGCTTGGGTCCACTGGCAGTACAAGCTAGCTGCTGTGCATGCACCTACACTGAATATTGAGCTCCCTAAAGCGAGTGCATTGCAGAGGCCACGCTTTCTGTTCCCAGGGTGCAAGAGTTGGAGCCTGGGAGAGGTGAGCTTCCCATGGCACTCCTTTCAGTATATATTCTGGCTAGTACAGATGGAATTCGGATAAAGCATGTACGCATCACACTCATCCTGCTCAGGTGCAGAAGTATAAGGTTTTCCCCATGAAACAACAGGAAATAATCTGAAGAGAAGAAAGGAACAAATCCCGAATTACCAACAAAACAGCCAGTTCTTCAGGAGATTTGCCATGGAGGATAATCATCTGAGTATATCCAGTGCTTTAAACTGTCTTAAATTGCGTGAAATATCAGGCTTAGGCACTCTGACAGGTTTCCTTTGAAATCTATGACAGTAGACTTGAACGCATCCACTACATTGCTCAGATTTTGGTAGACAGATCCCGCAGCAGCAGCCGTGAGAGACACTGTCCTCAGCCCAGAGAAGCTGAATTTCAGAAATGTTGCTTTCCTCAGTGATCGCAGAGGCAGAGGGCATTGTCAGGCAGGGTCAGCTCAGAGACCATTTTCATTTAAGCCTTCTATGAAGCAGTGACCGTCAATGACGATGCATTCACCATCTGTGCAAACACTGATTTTCACCTGCAATACTCTTCAGAGGCAGTGTTTGAATGACTGACTTGAGAAACACATTTGCTTGACTGCCCCTTCTAATTTCCACAGTAGTCTGTTCTCTGGAGTCTCAGCTGTATGGCAGCTTGCTTTTATCTGGGTTTTATTTTGACGTTGTAATGAGGGGAGGAAAACCCAGGGTGATTCGGATACATTATATAGACTGAGCGAGAAATATCTTTATTTGCTGAAGATGTGTGTTATTTCAGGATATTTTCATTTAGTCTGATAAAAATGGCATTTCTATAGAAACAATTGATAAAACAAACAACAAAGAGGAAATCCCATGCTAACTGTCAAAAGCCAACATAATGTTTGGCAGATGCATTGCTAGAGATGAGTAAATACTCTGCTGGTTTGGGCTTTTAAAATACACAACCCTTCCCCCTCACTTACATGGTTAAATCAATTCACATTGGGCATGGATGCATGCTTTTTATTGGTGAGCAAGTAGAGGTTTGATTTAAAATATCCCTGCTTCACCTAGTCCCAGGGATGCCCAGCTGCCTTTGCTCGGTGAGGTGTTACTGCCGCAGAGTCCCAGGGTTCCACCCCAAAAGTAGACCACAGCTGCAGAAAAAGCCACCCAAAGCTCTGTGGGTGGATCTCTGAGGATATTCGGATGCACACACCATCTCTGCTCACCTATCATGTTCTCCCACTGGCAAGAAAGTGGCCATTGATCGCTCACAATCCAGTTTTGCTCTCATGCACATGCATTTCTTGAAGAACACGTGTAGTTTTTTTACTACCACAGAGAGTCCCGATGTGCTGTGGATGACACCGCTGTGTACATCCCTGCTCTGCTGGCGCAGGGCTCTCACTCTTCCAGCTGGATTCCTGCAGACGTTGGTGTTGATGTGTAGTGCAACCACTCCTTTGAGGCATGATATATTACCATTCCTTCTGAGTTCAGTGCTTAGTCCCTTGCAGAGTTGAACCTTTAGCACAGGTGACAACTTACTACTGAACATTTTGTCCTACCAGACTCAACTCTTTTTTACAAGGGAACACAAGTAAGGACTTGCATCTTGGACCTATCCCATATTATCATCTGCTCTCCATTGCCAAGCAGACCTGCATGCTGCCCACCACCCTGCTCTCCAGCTACTCTGTTCTCGACTTCAGTTTCTGTCTTCTGGCAACAAACCACTAGGATTACCTGTCTCCTAGGTCACCTGCTTCTTAGACAACTCATCCTAATATTTATCATCTCTGCAACACACATAATACTATTGTGTTTACGGATTTACCCTTTCTGATCCCACCAAGGCCACTGCCATATTGTCTTTGTCATTCTGATCCCTTCCATTTTATAATCCAGTGAGAAAGCATTTGGCTTTGGGCACTCATGCTTCTTTCTGCTTTGGAAGACCAAAACCATCCTCCAGAAAGTCACGTGAAACTATTTCCTTATGGCGAGCTAGAAGAAGGGGATGAGGGACATTGTCAGGGCTTGTGACAAGACTGATGACCTTTTAAAATCTCATAAAATAGCTCTCCTTATCTGAGGAATGTTTGAGTTCACCTCCAATGACTCTTAGAGATGCTCTGGTGGGAATTTCTTCGCTAGAATAGCTTAGCAGATCACGCAAGTGTGTTGGTACTTACAATTTATAGGATAAATATGAAGATGCACAAGCATGATTTATTGATAGAGCATAAGCTATATATAGTGCCTTTAACTGTATTATTAAAACTGAAGGTAAATAATTAATGGAATAAAGAAAAGATACATAAAACTCTGGCAGTTTTGATGGGAAGCATTCCTGTCTTGCAGTAATTAAAATTGAATATATTCTGTGTATATTTTTATATCTTTCTGACAAAAAAGATTATTTGCCCATTTCACATGCATGCTAGGAGACACTGCAGGTGGCCACAGAACCTGTGCAGCCAGCGTGAGAGAAATCAGGAAGGAAAAATACTTATGGCTGTGAGGCTTGAATGCCACCCCACGCTCAGGATAGGATTACTGTCTATGGGTATTGACCAGTTCTGCCTGGTTGACCCTCAGATTAGTTTCAGATTAGATATAACTCAAATAACACGAGTTAGTTTTGCTAAGTTCAATGCTGACCATTCACATGAGAAGTATTACAGAAAGGTACAGGCTTACTTCAGCAGAAAGCAAGAGACAAAGTTAATGTTTTTTATGATTAGAATCAGAGGACTACTCAAGCAAAGCAAAATTCAGCTAGCAATTGGTTATGTCTCCATAGGCACCTCTCCGGGGTTTAAGAGGAAAAGATGATGGGCAGACCACCCCGAAGAACCATAACTCAAACAGGCCCTTTCATGATTCAGGCCATCTAGTTTACTGAATTGATTCAGTTAAAGACACATAGGGTCAAATATCCTATAACACCTTTAGGGTATCTTTTTTCACTGGATGAATAGTCATTTATTTACATCATTTCCATACTAACAACATTAGTAAGGTCAAAGTGACCTTACAACTAGTTATTAAATTCCCTGGAGTCAGAACAGCTCAAACTCATAAGGGGTTATCAGACATTCTAAACGGTCCCAACTCTTAACCTAAACACGTTCCAATGCAACCAGCGCCAAGGCCTCCCTGCCTTATTGTCCAGGTAAAAGAACCCAAATGTCTTCATTGGGGTCCACGGAAAATCGTTCCCAAGTTCAGCACCAGCAAAACCTTGGAGTGCGAGAGGTCTTCTACTCGCACCAGTGCATCTGCCAAACCCTTTTGTAAAATCAATGGTGCTCTCTTGTCTGGTCTGAAGATGAACGGTGCAATAAACTAAAATTCTAATTCCACCTTTTGCCTCAAGGAGAGGCGAAATCCATTGATTTCAATAGATTTTGGAGCAGTCCTACACGATCAAGAGTCCCAGAGCCACCAGCAATGTCGGGCGGTTCCACAGAGAAAGGAGTAGAAACTGCTGCTCTTGAGGTTTTTTAACTGTAAGAAACTTGAATGATTATTTCAAAGTGTTTCTTGCATCCCAAACCAGCAGAAACTGGGAATGACAAAATTAAGTGGCAGACGGTGGTGGTAGGGTAACAGTTGATTTCAGTTAAACGGAGATTTGGACATCACATTTCTCAGCAGTCACTGCTATTCCTGAACTAGGTTTGACTTTAATTTGATTCCAGTTCCTTCAGGGAGTGCACAGCAGAGCTCCACCAGCTGATGAACTGCAGTCTGGCAGGGCAGCATCAGAGAAGCGCCCCAAATCAGGCTCTCTTCTGAGAATCTCCAAATGTAATTAAGAGTAGCTCTATTTATTCCTCCTGCTAGGGGCACCTACAAGCACCAGATGTAATAGTAGTAGCTGCTCAAACACCTGTGCCAGAATCAGGTGGCAGAAAAGTGTCCGCTCATAAGGTTAGAATTGGGGTCACTCTTGGCTACCTAGTCAGTTGGTCTAATGGGGCATCTTCAAGTGACTTTGGTGGTTCCTACTTCAAGAAGTGCTCAGTGACCTAAAATAGTGCAGTCGTCAACTTCACTGTCTCAGGAACATGGTTGCTCATCAGAAGATGCACAGCTGAGGGAGACATTTTCTGCCCAGCATTTTCAGTGGGAATTTCTATTTTGTATGAGTTCATCACTGCCCTGGTTCCCTAACACTGTGGTTAAGACTGACTGTCTGTTGACAGGATGAAGGTTTATATTAATTTCTATAGACTTAAGTGCTTTCAATGCTCATAACCAGTAAAACTTGTTTCTGGCTGTAATTTTGCACCAGTATCATAGCTTTCTGAAGCGATAAAAAGAACAGTGAGATTCAGTAGACGAGAATGTACCGCATTTCTTACAGCATTAGGGCACCTGTGGTGAGTCCTTCCGAAACAGTGAGCCCACCTGGTCCAGTCCAAGCTCTGGACAGAGCCCAGAGAATTCATCTCCCAGGTAAAAGGGCTGAAAGGCAAACCAAGCACTAAAACCAATGACCAATATTAAAATCAATGCTTCTGCAAGTTATGACAGCTTTCCAGCACTTTCTAATAAAGCTTGGCATATATAATAAATGAATAATCAGACATGAATAATAAAGTAGTTATGTTTATACAGCTTTATGTATCTCCTCTCCTGAAATAACTCCAGTCTCAGGCACATCAACACCCTTTAATAATGAAAAGGCACAGATCATACATTTACATAAACGTATTTCTGTATGTGCAGGCACACGCTATTGGATGCAGGTGCCCTATATTTAGATCCAACGAAAACCCCTGGGAGAACCTGCACTTGGACTGCACAAGCCAAGAGCGAACCAGGGGAGGTAGTTCAGTGGCAAGACTTTCTTTCACAAGCACCAAGCCGCCAGTAGCAGTGARCAACCTCCCCTTCTCCCCGGCCAGCGGGGGAGCCGGCACGGGACCTGGCTCAGAGTCACTGCGGGACCGCGCCTACTGTGCCACACACCCACCCCGCGGGGAAACCGCCGGGGAACTTCGGCTGAATCCCCTGAGGAGAGAGAAAATGGCCCCGCCCCGCCCCCGCCGGCGGAGAGGTGGTGGCGAGAGCGGGCGGAAGTGACGGCTTGCCGGGCGGAAGTAGCTGCCGCAGCGCAGAGCGGAAGCGCTGGCAGCGAGCGGCTCGGGCCGAGCGCAGGTGAGTCGCGGCCCGAGCTGTGGGGGCAGCGGGGCCTTCCCCCCCACCCTGTGGAGCGGGGGTCCCCCGGGGGCGGCGGCGGCGGCGGTAGGCCGGGCTTCGGTTGGGGTAGCCAGCGGGGCCCCGGGCTTCGCCTTTCCTACAGCGTAAAGAGGAGCGCGGCTACAGGCGCTGAGCGGTCTCCGGGGCAGCGGCCGTGCCCCCCGGGCTCTCCCTGCTGCGGGGCCCTGTTTCGCCGGTCCCTCCCCGGAGCAGTTCCCTGTCAGGGAGAGGCCTCGCCAGGCCTCCGGGCCTAGCCTACGTCTGCGTCTTTAAGACTTCGATTCAGACTCGTTTAGGGAAAGCCCGTGAGGGCTCTGAACGCGGTGGGAGCGTCGGGTCGCATCAGCTCTTTAGTTTGTTAATAGCAGCTTGTTGCTTTTAATTTTATTTTGTGCCATGCTGTTGCCTCTTTATTGCAGAGACTCTTAAGGCAAGCTGGGGACAGCAGTGTTTCTGGAGGCAAGGTGCTGTATGTGTGCACACGGTATGTGACTGACAGGCAGAGTAACAGTCACTGAGTCTTATGTGACCAGCGTGAGATGTGGAGCCTCTTTGAGGAGACGTTCTTGCAGATTTTGACTGGGGTTTTCCTTCTGGGAGGAGGGTCTTTACAGGTATCTGCCTTCTCTATAGCAGATAAAAGTTGCTGCCTGTCTTGTCAAGCCTAGATGTTTTAGACTGTTGGTCATTACAGTATTGTGTGCAGAAAGCGTTTTTGTGACAGAGCAGAGCATGCACATCACCATTTTGCAAAGTAGCCAAGAATCCTGACTGAGACTTTCATTGACTGCTAATCTAGAGCGGAGAAATTGTACTTTTCCATTGACTGCTGAGCTTCCTTGGAGAGGCTGAGGTGTGACTCTGCTTCTCCTTTTAATTCCTTACCTCAACCAACAAGGTCTGAAGAAATATGTTAATTTGAGGCACTGATTGTGACACCAGGATCTTGCATTCTTCTTTGGCCCAAATCTGATAACTTTAGCAAAAGAATGCAAAGTTGTAGACTTGAGGATGGGGGAAAAAAATGACAGGGTTCAGAAATCAGTAGGAGTCAGAGATGATTCTTTGTTTTTACATGTACTTGCTACCTTTTCTCTTTTAACTGTGTCTAGTTCATGGCTGTTGTTGTGATGTGTCTTCCTTGGGCTGTAGGACTCTGCTGCTGCGGAAGAAAAATGCATTGTAAATGCAGATGAGCTAGAAAAAAATAAAAATCATGACGGTATTGGATTATGTCAAGTAAGTACATCTTTTTTGTATCCTAATGGCGCCTATAAAAACCTTGGACAGGAGTGGAGTGGTACTTTGCTCAAACAAATGCTGTGTCTGGTTCTTATGTTGTTTTATGTCTGCTGAGAGTAGCGGCAGACGTTGGTAATATATGCCTCAGAAGCTTAAATGCTGCTTCTGGGAAGCATTGGAAGAGTATTATAGACCTCAGTTTCTCTGTAAAGTAAATGCCATTCTCTGTGATACACTGGTGCTGCATTAATTGGTGATTAGGGTCCCTTACTGTCCTATCTGGCCTTCCTTCTCAGGCTTAGACTTGAGCTGAAGTTGGTTAATCCAAAAGCGTATCTTGGCACTTGAAGCAGTCTGTGGCTTTATTGCCTTCTGTGCTTTTGCATCTTCTTTTAGTCTGACTTAGACCACTGGTCCCAGCTGCATTTGTAAAACTTCCTGCAGCGCTGACGGGCTTTTCAAACAGTATCCATGGAAAGTCCAGAGCATGATAGAAAACTATTTATTGAGACTTTTAGTGTAGACAGGGGATACAACAGCAGATGATAGTGTATTCACATAATAATCACTGTGTTCTGGTGTGTAGGTGCTCATGGTCCTTTGACAGCATTTCTCATCCCTTACATGTGTTCCTAGGACAATATCCTCAGCAGGTTGCGTATGTTGGCTAGATGGTCGTCCCTCTAGGCAAACAGTTTGTATGTGGTTAGCTTTTAAGTAGCCAGCTGCAAGATTGGAGATAACCAGACCACAGGATGCTAGGGTTAGTGCTGATCGCCAGTAGCGTGTCATTTTTCTTGCATGTTTTCTCTGAGCTCTGGTGGTTAAGAATTACTCCTTATGATGGCCAGGTGAGTGTTGCTAATGTGCTTAGATGGCTTCCAGGGGACATGGAAAAAGCAAACTGTTTTCGCTACATTCTGTCTGTCTGCAAGTCCTGTATGTATTTAAGCAATTTCTAGCTCGTTGGACTGCAGAAGGACCAAGTCAAAGGCCTTGATTGGATTAAATTTCTAGACCCAGTTAGAACATGGAAAGAACACATTTAAAGCTTTTATCTATTTTTGCACCAAACTAATGCCCACCTCTCTATTACCATCTTGTAACTCTTTACATTTGGGTGGCCTCTGTATCCATACGGAGGAAGGAGTGACTTTGAGGAAATGGTTCCTGGAACAACATCTAACCTCTTTAGACAATGACTGCATTGTCTTCTTGTGCCTGACAGTTCCCGAGATAAGTGAAGGCAGTTTCAAGGCCCGCTATATTTTTTGATTAACTTTTTTAATATGCAGAGACTTGGACAAGTGTGTGTACATACCTGTGTGGAAGAAGCTTATTGCAGAAAGATTAGCAGCACACTTTGCTTATAATTGGGTGTTTTGTGTCTGTTAATCCTAGAATCATCCTCATTTGGGCTTTGAAGCCTGTGATGATAGGGCATGAAACACTTGGCTTCTGATGCGTGTGGTGCTACTTATGCATATCAGAGAGGGACCTATCAATTGAAGTATGACTATTGGAGCCCCTGTTGTGGCAGAAAGCTCCATAAATAAACAGCAAGTACCTTATGCTAGGAGTGCACAAAAAAAGGAGCTGTCTGCAGAAGTTGCAATTTTTGCTGTGCAGTTGCAAGGGAACTGGGCTGAAAGGGAGTGTTTCTGCATTCTTGGCATCAGTCAGAACTGCAGTGACATCCCAGGTGGTTTTGTGTTAAGTCCTTCTCCGACAGTAGCAAGGCACCGTAGCAGGGTGCTCCCTTCCCTTCCTGTCCTGAAGTAGCCTTTGCTAGTGGCCGTGTTCCACAGATGTCCTTGACAGCGTTGGTAGAGAAGTTGGGCATTTTCCCTGTGTGCTGGGGGAGGGTTTTGTTGTTCAGAGGGTACAGGGAAGTTCCCCTTGCTGCTGCTTGTGYCATATGTAGGCCTGGTGTAAATGGAAGTTGTTGTTCTGGGACTCTTGAGCTGACAGCTTTCATTAAGGTCAGTGTTTTGAGATGTCTGAAATCGAGTGACTAACTCATAATGTTGGCATCGGATGAAGAGGTCTGGTTCCTCAGTCATGGAGTGCTGAAGTACGTGGAGTCCCTGGAAACATTGAAACCTCTGAAAATCTGCTTTGTTTTGGTACACAAAACTCTTAAGTCTGAATGGTTTTAGTCCAGCTTTTGCACAAAATGAGGGGCAGGAAGAAGAATTTCAGCGAGTCTTACATGGTTGGTGGTTTTACACTAAGGCCTTGATTTTAAAAACAACAACCAAATGTAAAACTCCCTGGACCTCTTCGTGCTCTTGGAACCAGCAGCATCACATCTAACCAACCTCGGTCAAGAATGAGATCCCTGAAAATAGTGTAAATATTCCAAGTGTGGGTCATAAATACTGCATGGAGTAATTCTTGTGTCTGTTAGCATCCTTCCCACAAGGTATCTCTCCACATATTTTACAATAAAGTATGATAATAGCATAAGACAAAACGTTGGCTTCAGGGCAGTGGCTGCGCCTGCACAATGATTGAACTKTGTTTTGGTCTGAGATTAAGACAGAGATTCAATTCCAAGCTTTACATTTTCTCATGCGTACAGCTTATCCATATGGCAGGTAATTGTAGTTTCCTTTCCAACTTCACAATAAATCATCATTGAGTCCTGACGGGCTTTTAAAAGTGGAAGAGATCAAATATGTACAAAATATTTCAACATACCAAGTGTGGGAGGGTGTCAACTCTGTAGCATTAGTGCTGATCAGTGATTGAATTAGTGTGAAATGTATTTGCAAACACTTTACTTGCTGCCTGTGAGAAATGGATTGATAGTCCCAGGCTCTGGGAATAAGAGGTGGGGAATAATACAAATATTTTCTTGCCCAGTAGATGGGAGGTGGAATAGTTGCCTTCCTAGTAAATTCTCATACGCACAGAGGTAGAAGTCTTTATAAATACCACTCTTGGCTTTCAACCCAAAACTGGCCTGGGCAGTGAATGAAAATGCTTGGAAATAGCACAGTTTCTGCCAATAAGAGTGAAAGAGTGAGAGAGGACTAAAGCAGGACGACTAGCTAAGGAAGAAAAACTTTTTTTGCTTGGGAGATTTGAGTGATAAGGAGAGCAAACAGACTCAGTGAGAGTGAGTGCATTGTCCAAATCTACACGGACAGGCTCTTGCATCCTGACAGGGATACTAATGCTAAGATCCTGAGAGGACCGTATGCTGGAGGGGGGAGGTTTGCATGATTCTGTGCCTCTGATGTTCTTGGTTGCTGTTGATAATGGAGTAAGTCTAATCTGTTGTCTTGGACCAGGTGCTTCTGTGGCTTTGCAAATCCAAGGCCGTGGTGTTGGCATTCTGTCAGTGATGCACTTGTTGGCTGGCTTTTTGTTGGATGAATGCCATTCTGCTCCCAGCTGGCTGGTAAACCAGGTGTTGGCTTGTCTAGTAGCATGTTGTTCGGCAATGAAGAACAAGGGAAACAGTTTGTATGGGACTCTAGTACAAGTAGTTGTGTCCTGGGGTGATCCTGAAATAGGGTGGCTGCAGTATGTACGGGAACAGTAGAGTGGGACAAAAATGAATAGTTTTCCTTTGCTGTCCCCATCCTATCCCCAGGAAATCCAATTCTGTAAGCAGTTTTCCATGTCTTCGATAGGTTCCATGTTAACAGCTCACAGGGCTGGGCTGCAAGAGCAAGAAGGCAGGATGTTGTCAAGGCCAAAGCCTGGGGAGTCTGAGGCAGACCTGCTGCACTTTCAGAATCAGTTCCTGGCAGCCAGAGCTTCACCTGCAGTGAAGATTGTGAAGAAAGCAGATAAGAGGAAGGGGGAGCAAGGGAACACAGATGCTGACAGACCCTCGCTACAGGACAGCAAGGATGTAGTCATGTTGGATGGTAATTTCCCTTGTTGGCTTCTTTGAATTACTAGGATTCTCTGTCCCTTTCAGTGTTCCTCAGTGCTTGTCATTTCACCTCTCTCTCAACCTAGTGTTGCTTTTGCCCTACATGTGTGTCCTCCTTGCAGTATTGTTTGTTCTTAGCCTTGTTGGAAAATGCACTTGTCCAGTGTTACTAGCATCCAGTAGAACCACCTTTCCAACACATTGCCTTTGTCTGCATTTATCAGCTGTCTGTGGTACCTTGCCAGCCTCAATGCAAGAGGTGTTTTCTGTGATTTGTACCCATTGGACACTCACTGCTTATTTTGCCATCTATCCAGACCCTGTTCTCAGTGTCTTTGAGATTTAGCTCTGCTAACAGCTCCAGCTTTCAGCCAGCAGATCTGGCTTGATAAGCCTCTGTCCTGCGGTTTTGTTTTTTTCCATCAGTAGTAGCTGTAACACTGCTGTCCTGTGCTTAATAGTCTCAGAAGCTCAAGGTACTTTCTTAAAAGCAACAACTTAAATCTTGCAGTGCTTGGTTCCAGGTAAGGAAATATGATCGCAGTTTATAGATAGTGAAAAGGAGGCCTTGACTTGCTCATGATCATACAAATCACTCACTGTTAGAGCTGGCAGTGGAAATGTGCTTTTCTGTGCCTGAACACAACCTGCAAGGACACTATTTGTTTCTGTACAGCCTTGCTTCTTCCCTTAATACTTGCAGTCAGGTCTCAGTACCCTTTCCTGCTTATGCAGCTCTTTGAAAAGGCCTTGGTGCCAATACATAAATAATAAAATTCTTGAGCATGTTTCTTTCCACTACCCAGTGCAAGTCAGAGACAGAGGACTCTTAATTGTCTTATTGCTTCCTCATCTTCTTTGTTTCTCATCAGAGCAATAATAGGTGCTATTAGGGAGCCTTGGTCTGGTACCTATTGCACAGTAGTTATATATGAGTAACTTGACTGCTTTTTTTTTTTTCTTATTATTTCCCCTCCCCAGATTTTCCTGATATTCTCCCAGCTCTAACTCCAGCTCCTCCAAAAAAGTCCAAGATCAAAAGTGCCTGTGTCCACTTCGAGGATGAAGATCCAGAGGAAAGACTGGAGAGTCATGATCAACACATTACAGCAGTCTTCAGCAAAATTATTGTACATCTGATTTTTATGTGATGGTCTAGTGTTTTTTTGAATGCTGTGCACTAAGCAGTGGACAGGGATGAAGGGTTCTGTTGCTGCTTTTTATTTCTACAGTGTAATGAAGCAGTTGTAGCACTGTAGACCAGTGTCCTGGAGCACCTTGAAAGAAAAAGCTCTTTGGGTATATTTTTGCTGTCAGTTAAATATGGGTTTGAATCTGCTCTCCAGTCCAGACCGCCTACAGGTCACACTGCTTGCATGCAGGCCTGTGCTCTAGTGTGGATTTGGGTGAGTTTCTGGACTTTCTAAGGGGGATGTTCTCATGGCTCTGCACTGGCCCAGGTTTTCCTTTATCTGATTCTTTGAGTGGTGTGTGGAGTTTGGCAGCCTAGCCTTTTGGAAAATCGCCTCCCTTTGGCTCTAAATAAGCACAAGGTATTCTGAGCCTGACAGCGATGTAGCAGAAAGCTTGTGAGCTGCAGAGCTGAGAGATTTTGAGTCCACTCTTAGCTAAATTATATAAACATGTCTGACTGTTGCGATGGTTTCTACAGGGTTTGAATTTTTTGCTGCAGGAACGAGACACGAGTGCAGTAGCAGTGACCATGCCAGTGCCCACAGGAGACCCATTTCCAAGGACATTTCACCGCTCTGAGATAAAAAGTGAGGTAAGATTGGTAGCAGCTGTTTTCTGCTACCTTCATTAACAATTAAAACTTCCCCACAACAAAGCCTAATGCCTAATGGGTGGTAGGGCTCAAAATGCCATGCTGGAGATTATGAGCTAGCTCAACATATCTCTGGCATTGCCACCTTAGCATAGGGGAGAGTTCTACCAAGCTGCCATCAAGTAGGTACTCCATACCCTGCAGTTAAATAACATTGGAAACCTTTTGGTTTAGGAGAAAGGTGATCCCCTTCAGCTAACTTTAGTGAGGTGGATCAAATTTGTGTTGCTGTAATAGAATTGATCCTGTTCTGCTTGTTTTTCTCTGAGGAACAATCTCTTAATTTGTCCACCAGGTTTGATTAAGTCCGTACTTACTGAAGTTGCACCTGATTTCTCCTGGCATGACATTTGAGTATGGTTGCACAGATTATCTTTTGCAGCTTTTTGGATTTTGACATAATTTTTTTTCTGAGGCTGTAAAACTGGAAGCCATGGCTGCTATCATCAGTCGTTGCTGTAGTAGCAAGAGCTGCTAGCTGAGTGGGAGTCAGATACTGGGAATTGCTATGTGATTGATAGCTGTGGTTGCTTTGAAGAGGTAGCTTATTTTGAAGGACAGCTTTTTTGAAAGGGAAGAGTAACACCTTTTAAACTACCAGTTCTGTTTACCTGATGCAGGAATGCACAAAGCAGCTACCAAATGTTCAGACTGCCTTTTAAGCCTCTTCTCTGGGCTGGGGACATGCAAGAGGTTTTTTGCTTAGTCTGCTTTGGATTTCCTGTGCATCCTGTGTCAGGCTGTTCAGAGCCATGCCCTTCCATTGCCTAGGCAAGCAGCACAGTAATTTAGTCAGGATTATTTTAGCACCACTTGCCCACTTCTTACTGTGTAAATCTCTTCACCCTGCTGCTCTCTAATCACCTTATAAGAAGCCTGTTCCAAGCATGTGGTGAGCACAGTGCAGTACAGCCCCATTTATCCTCAGAAATGCAAAGTATTCAGCTATGCAGTTTCCAAACAGCAGGAAAGCTGGAACTGTTGTGTTTGGTGATATTTTAGGTGTACTTGCCTGGCTTGAATTCACTTATAACTAATCATCTTTCTCTAGGTAGCAAAAACATTCATGTTTTTGTCTCTCTGTCCTAGCATTAAACTGCGTGTTAAAATAAGAATAGCACATGCACAGAAAAGGGCAGGTGGCTGCCAGCAGCTTCTCTGTGTCATGTCCCAAAGTCTGATCTGAGGGTGTCTTTAGGATGAGATCTATACAATTGTTAGTGGCAGGTGTGCGGGGGAGTCTGGTGGTGACACATGGCTTCCCTGTTTGCAGGTGAAGATGGGATCTGGAAGAAAAAGCATCTTTGCACAGAAGATGGCAGCGAGAAGAGCTGCTGAAAAGGCAGCAACAGCTCCCTCTGCTGCTGAGTGCGTGCAAATAAGATCAGCTGCTCCGGATGCTCTGGATCCTGAGGGATCAGCAGGAAAGGCACCTCTCCCCAGCATCAGGGATGGTAAGTGGAGAAGGTTCTGCTTATCCAGCCTATCGTATTTACATAGCCTTAGTAACCATAACATCAGTGCACCTTATTTTTAAATTAGGGTAGGACTGTTGTCCTCAGTTTAGGAATCTCAAGGTCACTTGGAATGTCTGTGGTGTGACAAGGATTTGAAATGGTCTGAGTCCCAAATTAACATTCTAAAAATTGGGTTAGCTTTCTCACTGAGTTCCTTTTTGCTTCACACGGGGCCAAATAGATTTATTTTTCAAAGTTCTTGTCCTCCTTTTTCTCTTTATTTGTTATACATAAAGTTTTTCTTGTTTCATCGTTGATTTCCACAATTTTAGGAAGAGGGTGGTTCTTGGGTCTGATGAAGGTGTTTGAGACCACTGTGATGTGGGTTTTCACTTCTACCTAGAAGCTGAAAGCTCAGTCTTCTGACAACAGACCCGCTGCCATGAGACTGTGGCTTTGCTCCATAAGAAATGCTGTGAGGCAGTGCTGATGAGTCAATGCCACCTCYGGCAGTTACTTGTCTGACAGCAATGTGACAAGGAAAGATGAAACCAATTCAACTGGTACCAGCATCTCCAGGTTTTTTTGTTTTGGTTTTTTGTCTTTTGTCTTGGGCAGTCCTATTTGCTTAGGACCACCATGTGTCTGGGTTTTTCCCTGACAACCTCTCTTTCACATTGAAATACAGGCCAGATGTCATTTGAGGGTTATCACCATTTGGCTAAGGCTTCTGTCTGCCCTGACCCCTGTCAGAGAATTGGTAAGAGAACCCACAGACGTGCTGTGCTGTGCATGCACAAATCCACCATCCAGGTCAATATACTGTGCTTACTGTATATCCTGTTACAGTTGTGCATGTGTACTTCTGTCTGAGAAATCTCAAAGGGAAATACAGCAGCTCTATAGCTGTGATCCTCTTGAAGTAGAATGCTTCTAAAATGTAGTAGCACAACAGAAAATGGCTTGGCCTCCTCAGCGGCAGGATCACTAGAACCAAGAGGAGAAGAGGGGGAGCTCCATTTCTTCTAGTAACAATGTGTTTGTGCCTGGTAACCCTCGGCTTAGTTGGTGATGGTGGGAAGCTTACTGAATCTTTTACCAGGTCACTCTGTCTTCTCATCTCTTTCTGCTCAATATGCAAGACAACTGCTGTGGAAATGACATCAAACCTTGCTAATGCTATGATGAGTGTCATTACTGCTGTTTGAACAGGGGTTTGGTGCTTTCAGGGTTGGCTGGTTTAGGGTCATAGGGATGTTCCAAGTCACTATATGGAGCATATGAACAAAACATAAGGAATAAAGCCACTAAGTCAGGTCCTTGTATAGTGGGCTACAAGACAGCTGGAAGGTCTCACTCTGACCAAAGGAGCATGTTACCCTGCTGCTAGAGTTAAATGAAATGAGCCTTTAAAAAGGATTTAGATCAGGTGATAAAGGAGACTTGATTTTGTTCAGGGTAGGAAAAATGCCCCYCTGCTGGAACTTCTAATATGTTTAGCCCTTAAAGGTGAATACAGGACATTGTTAGAAGCAAACATGCCTGTGTTGAGAATGGATCCTGTATCACTCATAACTGGTTTACCTAATAATTTTAATTCTCTGTCTCACTCAACAGATATTTACTAGGTCATGGTTCAGCTGACATACAAATGTGGGTTCAGGTGTTCTTGGGCAGAGAACGGATCTAGTATTCACTAACTTGGAATGCTCTGACTCATCAGTTGTGAATTATGCTCCAGTTTATCTTTTTTTGCTGTTGATTTGCATTAAAGAAACAAAATTCCTTTCCCTTCATCCCTCCCCAAACTCCTAAAGAAACAAGGTGGAAATGATGTTTTGTTGTGACATGGGATGAAAGCCCAAATATTTTAGTTTTGTTTGAAGCTAAACTAAACTTCTTTACTCCTATTTTAACTTGGCTACCAAAAAAAAAAAAAAAAAAAAAAAAAAAAAAAAAAATTATGCAAGCCTGGTAATGACAAAATTGAGATGCATTCATAATGCTGTAGACACTTAAATCACTAACTGCTTTCTCTGCTGGATCTTATAGATAAAGCTGGTGACTTTTTGACCTCTCAGCGGCCTTGTCTCATAACGGGAGAGGGTCTTGGAAGCCAAAAGAGTGAGCAGGAAGCTCAAGCTATTCACAAAGAGAACTTGGAGAAGCTGCGGTCCATGTCTGAGGAAGAGATCCTGCAGGAGCAGGAAAGGCTTCTGGCTCAGCTGGGTATGTGCTTCCCAGGGTGAATTGTAGAGACGTGGAAGTTTACTTGAATGTGTAGGTGTCCTGAAGTCTTGCCAAATTCACAGATCAAAGATGGGAGCTTGGGATTCCTGCTCATTGCATATGTGGATAATCTAGCTTCCGTGTCATGTCAGTAGCTTATGAGTAAGAATTAAGTGTGAAGGAATTAAAGAGGGGGCTTAGCTTAAGTCTGTCTCGTCTACCCTTTGCTGTGGGATAAGATGGTCCATGCACTCTGTTACTTTTCACACCAAGTACCTGGTTACATATACACATATTGAGGTCCTAAAATGTAATTCTCTGAAGCAGATAAGAAAGCAGAGCTATTCTTAGGATGGCCGTAGCAATGCTGAGGTGAGAGAGAGCCCTTGGTCTTCCCCTCCAAAATGCCTAAGACTTGGGGCAGAACTGTCAGTACCCAGATAGGGGAAACATGTGGGCATGTGGGAGATTTCAATTCAAATCTGTACTTGGTAGAGCAGAAAAACTTACAACTAGTCTTGAACTTCTTGAAAAAGTATTTTAATTATCTGGCTGTTGGGTGCAGRTGTTCTGGCAGGGGTCTGGTCTTTGGTTTGGAGCCCTGTCCACAGTGGTGCTCTGGGAATGCCTGTCACTGACAGCTGATTACAAGATGGGGGAGAACACTGTGGTATGTTTGATAAGACTTTGTGTGATCTAGGGCACTGTAAAACTTGTTGGCGTTGGTTTCAATGATTTTGTATGCTCAAGAAGAGCAGACCTACAGATGTAGGTGCAGACAAGGGTTTTTGAAATCCTCATAATTTCAGATTCTCTAGCATCAAATTCAGGTGTGAGTGACATTTTAGATGTGTAAGTCTCTCGTGAGTTTAGCTTAAAGGTTATATTAATGATCTTGACTTCATTGCAAGCAGCATGGGTATAACTGGAAAGGTGGCAAAGGAACTGTGCAAAATAATTGCAGACAGAATGTTTAGGTACATCCTTCATTCAGAGAGCTGAGCTCTCCAAACTACCTGAGGTGAAAAAAAATCTTTTTTTTTTTTAACTTCACTGCTTGTAAAAATGGCATGTATATGAAAAATATCTTGTTTATGCACTTTCTTCTTGTGACTGATTTGTGATCTTTGCTCCTTGTCCTCACCACTCCATCCTTTGGGATATTAGTGAAGTGAATACTTAGGGAGTTTTAAAAAGGATAGGATGTGTTTTAAGTATTTTTGAACAATAAATTATTTTCTAAAACAATGTATTTGTTTATATGCCCTATGGGTTAAAATTGTAGAACTTTCAGTCTTTGAGGCCTTAAGGAAACTGGGAGTAATTCTGGCATTCCCAAAATATCTGTGGTTAGGGAATTGCRCACAATGAAGCAACTCCTAAACTAAATTGCTGGCTTACAGATGAACTTGGGAACTGGACAGGCGCAGAAATGTGGATTAAAGAGACTTTTTCTCCATATTCAGGAGTGTGAACGATTTGTGGGTGTTTAATGCTGCCCAGTCTCTGAATTAACCTCTTACTTACGAAGCAGATGAGACTCCATGGTGTGGACTATGAGGATGGGTAGGCAATTCCATGCTGGGCAGTGTCTTCAGGGTCTTATTGTTGATACTGTTCTGGTTTGCCCATGGAGACTCTGGGCAGAAGTAGGCTTACTTTCTGACATACCGTGCACAGTTTGACATCATCAGTGACTTGTTTGTCACTGTTTGTGTGAAATGATGAAATAATGAATACAGTCTTTTCCTTGCTGTGTACAGTGAAGTGTGAGAAAGCAGGAGCTCTGCTTGCATTCAGGAAAAAATATGCATGCTTTAATGAGACTGGGTTGAATGCCTCTCCTTTGCCAAGGGGGGTTTAAACTGTTATCATGAGAAGAGTGTGCAGCAATCACAAGTGTGGGATAGATCCCTGCATTTTCTTTGAACTGTTTCAGAGACATGGGAGTTGTTTTCTTTTTGGGATGACTTCTCTCAGGTACAGAGCATTTCTGAATTGCTTGTCCTTTGTTCTTCAAGGAATAAATAAACAATGTAGGTGTTATATTCTGTTACTTTATAAATCTCTGACACTGCTTATTGGAGAGTCTCTGTACCTTTTAGAGGCACAATTACTGTTGACCTCTGGCATAAGCATCCCAACACCATCTTCCAGAAGAAGAGTATTCAGAGAGAAAGTGCGCTTCATCAAAAATGATGTGGGATATCTGTAGCAGATCTGAAAGTAAAATGATGATCTTCTGACATTTTCCTATTTTAGAGCCATAGGAATATTATCTGTCCTTCAAAACACCCCTACCTCCGAAATGTTCCTCTTCTCCTCCAAATCATGAAGAGAATGGCCACGTCTGTTTTCTAGCTATTGTCAAACCATAATTGACTCTCAGGATGGGGAGTTCAGAACAAACAAGATCTCCTCCTCGTAACATAATATCTAGACCATGCACTGCAGCTCTAGTGCTATTCAATAAAGAGCAGGTAATTCTTTTTGTGGTGTCTGTTCCATGTATTCTCGTAGCGTTCAGATTGATGCTGCTGAGTGGTCCACATGCAGGGTAGGCAAACTGTCGGACCTGGGTTCCTCCCATAAATCACAGACCAGAATTCTCTCCACAATGAATAGTCCTGTTTGGATGTGCCTTTTCAGTGGCAGTGAGGGGGGAAAAAACCAATTATCTCTCTATTTGTAAGCTGGGAAAATAACTAGAATTTTTGTGGTTGCTTTGCCTTGAAAGACATTTATCAGCTCTTTCTCTGGTGTCGCCTCACCAGTCAGTKGTACCCAGCTTATGTGCTCAAGAGGTCATGAAGCAGTTAAGAGCCTCAGTTTGAAAAGAAGTGATGGTACAGAAGAAGAGGGCATGTGGAAGGGGAATGAAAAGACTAAAACATAAACAGCAGGAGCTATAGGCATATCAAGTATTTTGAGACTTTCTGTTACTTCTCTGTCTATCTCTTTGTCAATACTTGCAGATTCCAGTTTAGTTGCTTTCTTAAAGTCACAACGTGGTGGCAATGAAGGGCAGAAAAAGGAATTAAAAATTGAACAGAACAGACCGGAGGAGTTTGTGGAATCTCTGCCTGTGGCTCAGCATGGTGTAGGATCATCTCTTTCCATGCAGGAGTCAGGTCTGGAAGAATCTGTAAGGAAGGAAGAAAGTATGAAGGTAGAAATCACAGGTAAGAAACAAAATGCATGTTGTTAATGTTCCGAACATAAATGTAAGGTTTGTATGGTGTTTGCATCAATCCAGACTGGACTGATGTGGCACTTTGTTAGTTACCCAACTCAGAATTTTATCATGATATTTAAAAAATACATATATTTTGGGTTCAAGAAAGAACATCTCTTATTTCTAGCTGGGCTCCATAGATTAGAAGGGTGATACACTATGTAACGGAGGTGAGCTATTCAGTGGGAGGTCTTGCTTTGTTTTTGAAATTTGCTCTGAGGTCTCTGAAGGGAAAATGTGTTTTAAACTAGGCATCATTGCTCTTCTGTTCAGTAGTGTGAACAGGGAAACAGAGTGTGGTAGCAAGATTCAGCTGCTGCTTGAATAATTTCTTTTAACTGGGACCAGCTGGGGACAAGAGGGTGTTGGGTAGGTAAGAGTTAGTGATTTGCTCACAGGATAGCATGGAGATGACAGTCAATCTCACTTCAGGGAAATTGCTCATATAGCGCATGTATGTCTTATCATGACACTGCTCCTGATGGCCCCACTCTGTGGCTTGTATCTCAGAGCCCACGTGGTGATTTCCACAGGATACAGTTCTTTTCTTTGTGCTGTGGATGGAGGCAATTATTAAGGTGTAGAGTGTTATTCTGCTTTTTTGGAAGAATTGTACAGAGCTGTTGCCTGTTACGACAGAACTCTTTAATACTCAATATATACCTGTATGAGGAGAAAGCTCCTTTATCCCCAGCAGCTAGAGCAACCCATATATTCTCATGGCAGAGAATTGTTTTCCCCTTAAGCTTCTGCTCTTATTGTTGCTTTCCTCACTGCAATTTTTTCTTTTTCTCTGTTGTGATTTTAGGCTCCCATTCTCATCTTCCCCACACTTTTGTTTGTAGCATGTCTCTCTCCCTTGTTAGCATGCTTCTCCCCCAGTTTCATGTCAATTTTTGGCTGTCTCCATCTCTTGATCCTCTCTTCTGATGCATTCTTTGTGTCCCAGTGCGACGTGCAGACTGATTAAAGAGGTCTCTGAATCACTCCTGGATTTCAGCTTGGTGTTTGCAAGAGATAACAACCATTTACCATTTTCTTGATGAGAGGGATGAGTCTGTGAGTGTATGTGTGTGTACACGTGCAGGAGAAGGAAAGCTGATTAGCCTCTTACTGAGGAAAACACTTCACTGAACAGTCCTTTTGCTGTTTCTCCCCAAGTTTTACTTTTCTGTCCTTAATCAAAAGGACTATTTTTTGTTCTTTTTAGTTCCAGAACAGTGAAGTGCACAAGTAGCACCAGGTTAAGTGACATTCTTTTACTTGACTGGGAGCAATAGAAGCAGGTTGTTCAGCCTGCAAAGGCTGAAAAGATTATAGTAGTGCTCTTGCGAATAGCTAGGTGTTCAGAGCGTCGTATGCTGACAACATCTTTTGCTTCCCATGGAAGACTGCACAGGAAAGGAGAAGAGGAGTTTTCCCAGGATATTTGAAATAACAAAGAAAGGATGAGCTGGAACGCAGCTATAAAACCAAGGGAAGCCTTTCCAGCACCTGAGTTTATGCCTGCAGCCCATCTTGGCCAACAGGAGATGTAAAATATTAATTTGACATTAGTACTTAGTGTTGGGATTTTGCATCTGTTTGTGCTCAGAAGTAAACTCATCATGAATAACCCAGCAGAAATGGTTATTCTGAATTTCCCCAGGGAGAGGATGATGACACAAAGCAACGGGATTGCTCAAAAGTCAAACCTGMCTCTCTAATGAGATAAAAGGCTACTGTTTCTAGTAAACAAGCCTTTATCCAGCAACTTGTAATCTTATCAAATGGAAAAGTAAATTCTGGCACCGAGACAAAAGGGGAAGCAAAGCAGAAAGGGAAGAGGTTGGGTGGTAGCCTTTAATATAACCCAGGTCTGAAAAAGTTCAGTGCAAATGTTGCATTGACACTGTCAGCTTGTGTTTCTGTAAAGGGATTTCTCAGTAACTGAACAATCTGCTGATGCCTTGGAATATATATCCATCTTTTCTTGTTGACATGATCATAATACTAAAGGCTGGTGGTAATATGCATAATCCTATTCATAGAATGATTAACTCAACCCTGTCAATTTAGTGATTAATGGAGAAAACAATTTGTTGAATTACAAATGTCAATAGATTTCATTTTTCTGCTGATTTTATTTCCTCTAGTTTTGCATCTACCACCCACAACATTCCACTTTCTTACATTTCAGATGCTTTTTCCTTCTCTTCAGTTAAAATGTGTGCTGAGCCTTTGGCTGAGATTCTGCGGAACAGCTTTCTGGCTGGGGAAGATAACTCTGTGCTTGGTTCCTTGCCTGACTCAATACCATGTTGATCATAAGGGTGAAGATTCATCCTAGAAAGGATGAGTGCCCTTCCTGAAAGTTTATCTGCTAATTGGAGGGAAGTAAAAGGTTAGGTTTCAGGCCAGTTATCAGCAGGAAAAGTTCTGATGAAAGAAGAGCATCTCAGTGGGACTCATTGTTCCTTGCAAGAGAAGACCAGAGTTCTGGGCTGCTCCAGCAGGAGTGATGCTGTTGCTTTTCATGCCCTCAGACTGCCTGTTCCTGTTCTTAGGTGTGATTTCTCTTGAGATAGCAAAGACTTCTTAGCTCATCTCTTCTCATGCTTGTATGGGATAGTATCCTAGTAGCAAAACATTACCTTTCCTAGTGTTCAGATAATTTCCAGTTACATCTCTCCTGCCCCTTCACTTGTGAGATTCTTCCACATGCTGATCTGTTTCTTTCCTAGGGCAACTCTTCTGATGTCAGGCATAAATGTCTTGTTTCTCAAATTCTTCTCAGAGAGTCAAAGCTCTTTATAAAGTTAAATCAGCAATTTCTTCCTTTAGTACTTGCACCTTTGAAATTCTTGTTCAACTGTCCAGTTTCCCCACTGAGCTGTTTCTCAGGCAAGCTGTGTAAATTTTCAGCTGTTTTGACCTTTTCTTCCCAAGCTGATCTCCTCAAGTCTTTAGAGGGGGACACAGAACAAAGAGCAGCATCACAAATGTGACAAAAGCATGAATAGTAGTGTTTGTGCTCTCTCCAGTGCATCTAGGCTGAAATCATACTGGCTTCCCATAATTTGCATGGACCTCTCTGCATTAATACTTTTGAATGATTTCACATCTCCCCTAACACCCCTCTCCTTGGATGATATTAGTTTGCTTTCTCAAAAGTAGAGCTGATATTATTTTTCTGCCCTGGTTCTGATCACTTGCCTTATTTGTGTCCTGACTTCTGTTCAACTTCTCCCAAATTAGCCTTGTCTGTGAATTTCATTAGTGCTGTTTACTTCCTCTTCTAGCTCTCATGAAAGATGAAAACAGCTTTAAACCTTTGATGTTTATGCATCAGCCAACAGTCAGCTTAAATTGTTTTCTTCTTATTTTACATGAATCCTATATTTGATAAAGTCTTTAAGCCAAGTAGGTTGGCCAAGAGGGAATAGTATTTTCTTCATTCCTGCCTTGGAAGGTAAGACTGCCATTTTTCCCCCCTGCCCCAACAAAGATGATGATCTGCCTGTGAAGCCCAAGAAGGAATGGATTCACATGGACAATGTGGAGTTTGAGAAGCTGGAATGGATGAAGGATTTGCCCTCAGCCCGGCAGAAGAAAACCAAAAAGGTTTGAAAGCAGAAACTGATATTTTTTATGTTTGTGTCTGGATCATGCTTCTCAGCAGTAACAGTTTTGAAGGCTTCAAAAACTAGTCCTCTGGTTACTTAATCTGTAAGATTTCATCAGGCTGAGAGATTCCCCAGTTTCTTCCCCAGGCTGGGATGATACATGGTCAATTCAGTTTGTAGTGCTCAAGAGAGCTAGGAAGTGGGAGTCTAGCAACTGTAATCTGGGATGAAACAGGTCTGAAAGCTAAGAAAAAAGGAAAGAGGGGAGTAAATTTTTTTAAGAATTTGAGGCCTGACCTGGGGAGTTTTTGAACTGTCACCTTCCAGCAGTTGATGGTAAGAAGTGGTATTTTAAGTGGTGAATGGAGTGGAAGGCAATAGAAATAATCTTTTTCTCCCTCCACCCTTTTATTGTAGGGAATGCAAGCTCGATTCAGTTTAAAAGGAGAATTAATTCCTGCAGATGCTGATTTACCGACACATCTAGGCCTGCATCACCATGGAGAAGAGGCAGAGGTAGGTGTAATGTAGTAGAAAGGGCCCACCCATTTCTGTTTTCTGTGTTTGATTTGGCAGATTCCTTTTGTGTCAAGGCTATTTAGTGACAAAAACCTTAGGAAAGTGTGGACGGGTGATTTTCTTTTGAAACAAGCTCCTGAAGAGAAGTTGGATCTGCATGCATTAATTGCTTTGCTTTCAGAAAACTCCATTAATGCTTTTTCTCTTTAACGCCATTAAGGATCTGTGGTGTTGGAAAAAGGTGCACATACATCCTTTTCTTAAGGAGTCAGTTTTCTCCTGTCACATCAATGATTAGAATCTCTTTTGCAATTGCAGCAAACAACATTGCATTGCAGCTTATCTCCTGTTATGCAGTATTTTACAGTTAATCTTATTTTAAGGGGCCTGTTTTTACCTATAGCAGAGTGTTTTGTTGAATTTTTTTTTTTTTTTTTTTTTTTTTTTTTTTTTTTTTTTTTTTTTTTTTTTTTTTTTTTTTTTTTTTTTTTTTTTTTTTGCCCCCCCTCCCCCCCTGCATTTAGAGGGCTGGTTATTCTCTCCAAGAGCTCTTTCATTTGTCTCGCAGCCAAGTTATTCAACAGAGGACACTGGCTCTACAGGTCTTGGGTCATATTGTTCAAAAGGTAAGTCACTTTCCATGGAATTCCTCCCCATAATTCAAGTTTCTGGTGGATCAGGGCCCAGATTCTCCAGTACTAGTTGTTTGCTTTCTACTATTCAATGAAGGTGAGCAAAATCACCAGCAGGGCATTCTTTTTCACTGAGGATCTCCTTATTGTTAGAAAAGTTAAGTGTTGAGGCATAACAAACTGAGTTTCAGGTTTCTCTGGAGGGAGATGCTTCCAAGTGTTGTTCAGCAGCAGTGCTGCAACTTCAGTTCTGTTGTTGCTTTGAACACAAGCTTGGTGGGTTTTTTTTGGTGTTACTTTTGTGACAAACCTATCCTTGGCAATGACCCTTTCACTCCTGTTGTCTGAGCCAGCTTCATGATGTGCTTTTTCTGTAGGAGGTGAGAATGAACCAGCCTACTCATAGAGCAATGTGCCAGCAGCATAAACCAAAATGAATATTTACTTCTGTGCACGTTTCCACCTAACTCTTAGGGGAAATGCTAACCTTCCCTCCAACAGCAGTGGAGGCAGAGAAGAAGAAACAGTGTGGTTTTGAGAAGAACAATGGGGCAGAACAGGATGAAGTCAGAAGATGGGTCCAGACTTTAGAAAGAAAGGTTTCCTGCATTAAGAAACTGGAGTTGCGTGCCTCTGTAGAATGAAAGGAGGAGAAAATAAAGGAAAAAAACCTGCACGTAGTTTAGCTGCTTTACAGTAGAAATGGGAAGAGGCAGACACGCAGAATGTTGATATGTACCCGGTTTAGATGACACAGCTTTAACACTGGCTCTGTGTGGCATACATTTCAGGCCAGGGCTGGAGAGTTTGCTTCCTCCTTGAAGGGCAGCATTCTGTGTCTGCTGCTTGATGCTGGGTTTCTCTTCTTGCTGCGCTTCTCGCTGGATGATGCAGTGGATAATGTCATGGCAGCATCTGTTCGTGCTCTCCGGGCTCTGCTGGTGTCACTTGATGATGAGGTGAGACAATCATTAAGTGCCTGGGTTTGATTTCATGCTGAGCTGTTTACAGGAATCAGAATGAGAAGACATGGTAAGTAGCTTGAACAAAGGCTTGCTGGATTGGTTAGCCTAATGGTCAATAGAATGCCATTGCTGTGCTTTGGGACAGACAAGGGAGTGTGTTATCCCAGCTGGAGAGATTCAGACATCTTTTCTCCTGTTTGAATTAGTTCTGCCCCATGATTAAATTCAGTGCAGGCTGCTGAGGTTCTCTTCCTTTTGACATCTTTACAATCTAGATCAGGCCATTACTAATGCATGCGTACAATTTAGTTTTTTTAATATGGCCTCTTTGTAGTTTTCCTGCTTCTGAACAGATTAAATATTCTCCCTGCTTTCCCTTATGCCTCATAATGATGCTGTTTTCTTTTTCTCTCATTGTCCATTTTCTGCTGTTCTCAAATGCTTTTCTTACACTGACAAATACCTTATTTTGCCTTCTCATGTGTCTAATTTTCTCCTTGATGCTTTTTCTCCTGTTAGAATGTTGAAACTTCTTTTGGGTGTTCAGAGATACTAGAGAGCCCTGAGCCGCAAAATTAAGATGTCTTCCTGGTTGGACAGCAGCAGTCCATTATAGGCAAAGCATGCTGTGGGCTGTATTTCAAGTTCCTTCCATGAGAGCTGCTCCTGTGTCAGACTGCAAAGGGGCTGGTTGATAGAGAAGAGTGGGTAGATCTCAAGAAGCTCCCTGCAACTTCTTCCAGGCCTTTAGAGCTTTCCCTAGTGGGGAGGCAAGAGAAATGAAGGACTGGGTAGCTTTCTCCACATCTTGCTCCTTTTCTAAGCTATGAGCCTAATGGTGTTCTAGATGAGTCCTGCCCACCTATGGTAGGTAATTAATGCTATGAATCAGCTTCTTAATTTGCTTTTCTTTCTTCTGATATTACTCTGGTTTATAACTGTCTGCAGTGCTCTGATTCTCGGATCAAAGCTTGTGGTATGATGTCTTGTGTAAGTGGGGATTGCTGACTCTCTCAATGCCAAAAGCAGCACTGTGAGTGCTGCGTCAGTATATTTTTCTCATTCAGAGAGTCCTTCCTAGAGTCTCATGCTGCTGAGTTTCAAAAGGAAGTGACTGAGGAAGTGACAGGGCTGGAAGTCGGGCCTTTTGCTCCAGGATTTGGAAGACAGACAGGATTTATCCCCACTATAAACACAGAAGATTGACACACATAAAAATCATGCTGTCTGAAAGTTTTGTTCGTTCATCAATGGCATGGGAAGGAAGCACCTTTCTCTTTGTTTCCTTTGAAGATCCAGATACTCTGTCTTCTGCTTTTCCTTCTCTTGGTGGAAGGAAGGCTATAGTCCCAAACTCTGTATTCCAGATGGACTCATAACTTCATCTCCTAAAAGTCAGGCCTCTTCTGACCATGTCATTCAGTCACTTACCAACTTTGTTTAATATTGCTTTTTTAAATTTTTTTTTTTATGTCTGATAATAACTTGCGCTTCCTTGGCACTTCCATTTGAAATTTTTCAGAACAGCTCAGGGTTTAGTTGAAGTCTACCACTTCTTTTCTGACTAATGTGGTAGTTATTTCTGATTACCAGTTCAGGAAATGGAAATTTAAAATAGTTATTAAGTAGTGCAAGTATTCAATTTGACTGTCTTTTATATTCTAAAACATTTTGGGGGAAGTAGGTCTGCTATGGGAGCAATCCCCTCTCTGAAGAGTTGAAAGCTCACTTATTGCAGTGTTGCCCTAGAACTTGAGAGTATCTGACACTGTCATTAGCTGTGAACAAAAAAGGGGTTTTTTTATTTGCTGAAGCTGAGGGGTGTTCAAACAAAAGCCAAACAAACATGAAAAAATACACCAGGCAGTCTTTATTTTAACATCATTTTTACATGACCATTCTGTATTATTTGTGACCTAAGTTCCACACAGATCCAGAAATGGGAATAGAGCCAATAAATGCCAAATTCCAGTTTAACTTCTAGAGCCTTGGTGGTTTGTTTATTTAGTTTTATCTTAAACGTAAGCTGCGTTTCTGTTATCTGTGTAGTGAATTTAATTCACCTCACAGTAACTGCTTTTCATGTTTTCCCAGGTGTGTGTGGGTCATAGGTTAAAATCACTTCCCTGAAAAAACACTGCATTCTACTTGTACATGTTTAGAATACCCTTTATTGTGTTCCTGGGGTTAGATGGAAATCGATAAAGCATTCCATAATCAAAAGCATCCTTGAAACTTTTTTGTCTTCCATGATTTCTTTGTGAGAATTTTGTTTTATGTGCTTTTACTCTCCTTATAGAAATATCTTGATTGGACTTTCTCATGGTACCAAGGGATGGCTGCATTACCCTTTGTCCCCAACAATGAGGAGGAAGAAGAGGAGGAAGAGGAAGAATTAAATGGAACAGAGAAGTCTCAAGATAAAAAATTAAAGGATGAAAACAAGCCAGATGCAGATGTGGCCCGATATGATGTTGTAAAGGTGTGCTAGACCTGAAATCTTTTTAGGAAAATAGGCTCTGCACAGTGGCTATGGGTGCTGTTGAAACGTCTGTCCTCCTGTGTATGCTATTAAGAACATTCTGAAGAAGAATTAGAACTCTTCCCTGGCTGTTGGATGTTATGTTTCTGTCATATATTACCAGGAGGGTAATTTTATTGATCTCTAAAAATGTTGAGACTTGACCTGTGTGATTTCAGTATCATTAAGTATGTCTAACTCCCTCTAGGGAAATTGGTAACAAGAACACTGATGACCTTGTAAGACTTGCTGAAAGACTGCATACAGACATGATTTTCAAGCTCACTTACTTGAGCTAAAAGTGAAAAGGTTCCAGCCACTATTAAAGTGTCTGTATGCACTTTTGTGAAGTTAAACATGAGCATTACAGCTAGGTAGCTCAGAACTAGTTAGATTTGTACAAATGATGCTCTTTTTGTATTTGACATAAGGTGGCTACTTAGCATTTCCCCAATTTCATTCTTCATATTTGCGTTTCTCAGATAGAGTTACAGCATTTGGAAGGAGTTCCTCACATATTTAAGCCTAATCCCACATTCCTGATAGGAGACCTAAAAATAGCAATCTTTATCTCAAACCCAAACTTGGTGGAGCTGATGCAACTCTCTTGCCTGCTGCAATCATTAAAACCTGTGATCACATCACTTAGTCCATGTGCTTGAGCCTGTGTTCGAATGGCATGTAGTTAAAAGCTTTACTGGGCAAATGAATTACTGTAGTTGGGCATCTGGTCTCATTTAGAGGCTTCATGATTTCAGGTGTATTCTACTGGATGACACTGTTTAAAAAGCTTAACAAAACGTTGTAGATAGAAGAGATGAGATCAGTTTGTGATTCTGAAAACAGTTGTGTGGTTCAGCATAATGGATTTTAACTTCTTCCAAGTGGCCTGAACTCAGAAGATACTTGGGATAAAATTCTCCACTGTTCCAGTTGTGAAATTCCATTTCACACCTGCTTGTTGGCTGTTACAATTAACTCAATTACTCCACACAGTTGGAAAAGGAGTATTTAAACTAGCAGCTGAACTCAGTCAGGCCTAGAACTACACCCTTGCTTGGCTACAACTTTTTAGAAGTATTGGTGCTTACAAACTCAGGTGTTGTGGAGTTGCCTTTTCCCAGAACTAGGAACGCATAACGCTGTCACTTAAACTGAAGATCTGTTGCCTAGCACCACCACTGATCGTGGTCTTCTGCTCTGTGAACCATAAAATAAAAATCACATCATCCCTCTGCATCTCTCTTTTCCTACTGCAAAATAGGAATTGGTGTCTGTTCTCTGCTTCTGTCAGCTTTCTCTGACATAACAGGTACTGTCAGACAGAGTGCTGCATTAGGTGGAGGTGGTGTCTAGCCAAAATGATTCAAGGAGCATGAGAACCCTTCTCAGCCACATTAGGTTTTAGTCCTTTATAGGGAAGGTTGTTTTCCTATTCCCTGTTACTTACAGTTTCATACTCTGGAAAACACAAGTATCCAAACCCCACCAGTGGTCTGATTCAGAACAGAAGTTCAGTCGCTCCTGCTCTCTTGAGCTAATTCTTGCTCATTTGCTAGCATACTGGCAAATCCGCAGAAACTTATCTCTCTGTTTCCCCACTGGTAATTTTAAAACTGTCTCTCTGCAGAAGATGTAATTGAATCTGCTTTTGTCTTTCAGCAACTGCAGTTCAGAGAGCCATTGTTAAGAGCAAATGGAATTTTTTTTTTTTCTTTTATTCCTTTCAGGGACTTTTGAAGACACGGATCCAGCACCGGCTGAGGTACATCCTGGAGGTGGTACGACCTGTTCCAACAGTAGTCCTGGATATACTGCACATCCTCACCCACATAGCAAGGCACTCCTCTGAAGCATGCAGCCAGGTAAATCTCCCATTGTACAGGAGCTCGGGAATAGTAGAGAAAGATTTGAAAAAGGGAAGAAAGAAGCAGGTAAAGTTATGGCAAGGAGATTAGACGAACTTGTGTGTTTTGCATGTCTTCTGCATGTCTGCATAATTGCATACCTTTAGTTATTTGTTCTGCCTGCTCTTTCTCTGCAGCTGCTTGACTGTCCTCGGTTGATTGAGACCATTGTTAGGGAATTCCTCCCTATTCAGTGGGATCCCCAAGTGGCTGAACCAGGGTGTTTACTCACCAGCCTCCATGGAGTTGCTTGCGCCACTGCTATGAAGTTCATCAGAGTGTTGGCATCTGGAGGCCGAAATGCAACAGCCAGGCTGGTGAGTGATTCTCAGAAGAGCTTTTCTGATTGCAAAGGCCTTTGTTCTCTATGCCTTACTTTCTGCGTAAAGATAAGAGATTAATTGGAGGTGACTCTGAGCTGAGGCTGAAATAATCGTTGTGAAGAAGGTGCATATGTGTGTTTTGAAGGAACTGTTGACAGCGTCATAATAATGATGCCTTCTGCTGTGTACCAGTAGAAGAGCTGTGTCAAGCTTTTCTCTGCTTTTTTTTGTTTTATGTAGTGCAGTTATGCAAAATCACATAGCACAGCTCAGTGATACAGATGAACAGCAGATGTTTAGAGCACACATTGGTATGTGATGCTCTGTACTCTCCCATGTTCCAGTGATAGGCAGCTTAGGACTGTATAAACCAGAGATTTAATCGCTGTCCTTGTGTTTTATAACCCTGGTTGAACTTTCCTGCCATTCATTTGTCTTAATAACTCTGAGGTCATTTATCAGTATTTCCAGTCTCTCTTATCTACTTCTGGACAGGTTTTCCACTTCAGAGATAATTGCATTCACTCATATAGGTCATCACACTGATGCTATAAATGCATAACATCTACCAAGAGCAGCACCCATTACAGTGCAGTGAGCACCTCTTAGGGTTTTTGGTTCAGTGTTGTTAATAGCAATTTCCTGGATGGCAATTTATTAGATGCTAACATTAGCAGAACAACACCAGTCTGTGCTATAAAATACATAGAATAATGTGCTGATAATGGATAGTGGGATATTTAAAGGCTGTTAAGTGGTGCTAGGAACATAATAGGAAATCTCTGAATTTTACTCTATTTCAGGCTTTGTGTACTCCAGGTGTTTCAAGGCCTGCAAAAATTGCTTACAAGGTTCCTGCCACTCAGACTTTGGTTCTGCTGCACTCTTTTATGTGGCTTGTTGCAGGCACTTAAACATGGGAATGGGAGATAATAAAAAACTAAATCAAAATCATCAATGTAGGAATTTATTTTAGCTAACAACAAAATTCTTCCATCTTCCTCCTCTGGAAGTAAATTTGACTTTGCCCCCTGTTCTGTAGGAGGGGTGTCAGAATTCATAGTTTGATTCATCAGCTCCTTTGCTTTCTTGCTGGTGTGCATTGATTTCCCTACAAGATGTCTCTAAAGCATTTGAATTTTAAATTATCTATAATATGTCCTTGTGTTGTGAAAAAGACAGTTATCTCATTTGTTTAGACAGAGCACACACAAGCTTTTGTATGTGTGGGAGAAGGAAAGAGAAGCTCTTTTTTTACGGTTAAGCAAAAATACCCAGTTGTTGGGGATAAAAATTGTTTCTAGAGAACTGCAAATGAGTCATGTCATGCTTAATTCAATACTAAAATAACTTCAGAACATTTCCAACGCATCAAAATTCTATAATCTTATAAAAGTAATAGTCAGGAGGTACCCTTTCTATAAAATAAACACCGAATCATAGAAAGATTTAGGTTGTAGGACCTCTGAAAGCCATTTAGTGTGACCTCCCAAAAAGAATATCAGCATCAATTCAGTACTTCTGTATACAATGTTTTTCATGAGATGTATCTTTACATGTAATCTTGACTAATAGAGTTCTATTTATGACTACTTAAGGATAATTATATATTTTTTAAAAATCAGTTAAATGCTGCAGAGAGCATCCAAAACAAGAGCGTGTGTGGGCTAGACAAACCTCCATCAGGAATTACATAGGTGTAGTTGATTTGTGTTAGGAATGGATTAGGTAACACCTAGGCATCCCTTCCAGGAATACTTCTCTCTTAATAGCCATTGACCATTTATTGATCCTTTGTAGTATGCTCCTTAAGATTACACAAGATAAAAGACAGATTTGAACAGTGCAAGAGGAGTTTAGATTGAGCTGAATTGAAATCTGCAGCTCTTCTGGTGTGTCAGAGTAATGAGGTAATGATGCATGCAACTGTTGTCTCTTATCCCTTTGTCTTTTTTGTTGTTCGTTCTTTTCTTTTTTGTTTGTTTGTTTTACAGCTTAACAAATTTGAAATGAAAAGTCGGTTAAGTCGATTTATAGCTGAAGACCCGCTAGATCTGCCACTGCCAAGAGAAGAAGCCATCAGGCTAAGCACCGAAGCCTTCCGGTTGTGGGCTGTGGCGGCTGGCTATGGTCAGGCCTGTGATCTCTACAGGTACAGCCCAAGGCTGGAGAAATGGGGGTGGAGGGCACAACAGAGAAAATGGACATTCTGTTCCAGAGGGGCAAATATAAGGATCTCCAGGCTCAGTCTATACTCCCTTCAGGGAGTCTTATCTCCCTTTCTCTGGCCTCCTGCAGTAAAACTCTCAGTTTCTAAAGGTCTTTGTGTTGAGTATTGTCTTTTTTCTGGTTGTTCTTTATCTCCTACGTTTAAGCACTGGTATTTTGTTGTTTCTCCTCTGTACTATGGGAGATCACCCTAACTTTTTAGGGCTACATCTTTTTCCCTTGAAGGCATGAATAATCTGTGCTTGTGTGACATCAAGACTCATAGTTTGCAGCACACCTAGGATTGAATCTGATGACCTAAAGACAGTCTGTGGGCAGCAGTCACCAGCATGCATGCTAAGTGAGGCAGACTGATGCACACAAACTCTGCGTGCTGCGTCGACTTTCAGTTCAGTACAACTTCTTGTGCTTGACCGTCAAGGTCTGCGCTGGGATAAGTCTGACCTACCTCAAGCATTGAATCTTCTTCCTGTAATTGCACTGACTTGGAAGCACAGAGATGGCTACGGAGTTGCTCTGAAGAGGAGTAAAAGGGAGGCCAATATTAAGTTTCAGAAGGGAGATTCTCTCTCCGCAACAGCATTTTGTGTTCTTCAGCCCAATCAGGTGTATTGGTTAACAAAGAGTAAAAACTTTTTATATAATTTTTTAGCACTGTAAATAACGTTGAGGAAAGAGAAACAGTAGAAGATTCCTTAAATTTGCATGATTATAACTGTGGATGCTTTGGCTGAGAATTTGAGAACTAGGGAAACAAGAATAAAATAAAAGTAGTTTTTCCAAGAGATTATCAGAATGCTTGGAGGCAGAGTATTAGGTAGGTCCCATTCAGATGAATTCAGAATGACAGTATTCTTCCTTTTTCATCTTTTTTCCGTGTCTGTTTATTTTTGTTATTTTGGTGGTGGTGATGGTTCTCATAATCTCATTTTAGCAATCTTTATAAATATGTGATGGGAGGGTGTAAAGAAGATAGAGCCAGGTTCTTCCAGTGGTATGAAGTGAAAGTACAAGAATCAATGAGCACAAATGGAAACACAGGAAATTTCACTTAAGTATAAGAAAAAAATTTTTACTGTGAAGGCTATCAAACACTGGAGCAGGTTGCACAGGAAGATTGTGGACTCTCCTTCCTTGAAGATATTCAGAATCCAGCTGGACATTTTCCTGGACAAACTTGCTGTAGCTGACCTGGCTTGAGTGGGGAGTTGAACTGTAGATGATCTCTAGAGACCCCTTCCAACCTCATTTGTTCTGTGATTCTTACTATAGGGATCTCTACCCTGTGCTGGTGAGGATACTGCAGTCCCTGCCTGAATTGCTTAGCACTTGCCGTGGGAAGAGCCCTATGATTGAGTTGTCTGTCCAGCGAGCTACGGCAGTAGTTACTCTGCTGATACAAGTGACGCAAACAGCAGGCTACACGGCAGAGCTGCAGGCCAAGCTGAGCAGGTAGGCCCTCTCTGTCACCAGTTCTGTGTATCTGAGTAGTTGGCATCCTGTCTTCCCTCTCTTTGGTTTGGAGATCTGGCTATCACCTTTTTTTCCTTCGTTTTGGATGGTTTACTGTCCCACATGTGAATCCCTGTATGGTGGGCTGTATTCTCTCTGACACATGGTCAGAAGGGGTATCTAGCCTGACAGCTGTATACCTGCTAGCCTGGTAAGAGGCAGGAGTAAAAAACTGCATTCAGCTGTGGGGCAGAAGGGCAGTATTAGCCAAATGCCTTGCTGAAAGGAGCTAGGAAGTTCCTTTGACCTTCCCATTGGGGAAAAAGTAACCTCCCTGAGGTTTGGAGGAAAGAACCTCTCTGCAGAGACCAAGATAGGTCAGGATTAAGAGGTGGTTGGTTTTGATAGACATCAAAGCAGTGTGATGCGCTGAAGACACAGCTACTTTTTCTGGTGAGAAGCAAGAAACTCTTTAACTAAAGCTGGATACTGAGGTAGTGTGTCCAGTAAAACTAGAGCATAGCTCAAGGACAGAGTAGTGCAGATGAAGAAACTTCAGCTTTCATGAGTAGATTCTGCATTCGTCCTTTCTGCCTAAATTGATTTGGTCTGGTCTGTGGGAATGTGCAAAGACTTTTTTTTCCCCCAGTGGCTGTTGTCAGATATTGCCTTCCAGACTACGTGCAATTGGAA
Organism: Phoebastria nigripes; assembly: GCA_035582835.1. Classification (NCBI taxonomy): domain Eukaryota; kingdom Metazoa; phylum Chordata; class Aves; order Procellariiformes; family Diomedeidae; genus Phoebastria; species Phoebastria nigripes. The sequence goes on along the minus strand of JAYKAV010003476.1, from coordinate 1,971,606 downwards.
ATCTTGCTTGAAAAATGATGGTTTAGAGAGACAAATGTTTCTGAGACATATTCACTGTCCTGTGTCATTCTTCCATTGTGTTTCAGTAATAGCTCAGAAGATAGTGAACAGATTCCACCTCCTCCAGTAACGTGGAATCAAGCGTCAGGCTTACAGCCCTTCATTGAGACCAGTCTGAAAAAATTCCTCCAGGAGATATCCCAGACAGAAATGTGGCAAACTCTGCAGCCTCTGACCACAACTTATGTGATCTACCTGGGAGTTTACTACAGTGCTTGCAGCCAACAGGTAAGGCCTGAAAATACAAGGTGTCTTTTCATCTCACTAGCATCAGCTTGTGTATTACCTCTGAAAACCTGAACTTACAGGCAATGCTGAAAAAGACAGACGTTGAGGCATCTAGCTGAGGACTAGATTTTGTTTACCACAGCTCATATCTAGGTCAGATAAGTCTGCTGATCCTTCACATTAACAGTGCCAAATATCACTGTCTTCCTTTCTTGTCCTTTCTTCCTTTGGGCTCAGAGTCTCAGTCAAGGTATGTGGTAGTGCTGTGACTGTTCTGAGTTACTGCAGAGATCCAAAGCATGAAGCAAATATGACCTAATCTAGTTYGGCAGTCCTTTCTCCTTGTGGCCTAAATCAAGTTGCACATTTTTGCATTTGCTGTGGTCCGAGAGCTTACATGTGGACAGCTACACTGCAATAATCTGGTTGGAAGATTGAGCATTGAGGGTCATGCCATATGAACTTTGGATAGGAAACAGTAAAGATAAATTTATTTGCTGCCCCACTGACATTCAAGGTCAAATTCTGTAACCCAGTTACAGTTGTAGTATGTGACCATCTTTTAAAGTGAATTTTCTGAAGGTGACACATCAGTGTGATGCTGTTGAAGAATAATGTCTTATACTTTAGCTACCTTAAAGTTTCGTGTTCTAAAGATAAATGCAAGTTTCCTCTTTACTGCCCAACTGACATGCCCGAGTTCTGACCTGGGAGAGCTGTCTTCAGGGTGTGGGGGTAATTTAACAGCTGTAGTTATTCACACTTCTGCAACTCCTCTGAAACTTGTCCAAAGCAACTGAGTTTGTTAGTTGTGGCTGGGGTGGAAACCGCCAGTATCTTTCAAAGATGTCTTCAGCGCCCCAAAGGTTGGTAGTACCCTTCACATGCTGTCATTAGGTCCTGAGCATTAGAGAACCAGGATAACCAAGAGGTTAATACTCCTTTTCAACCTTTATAGGTATCCCAGAAGAGTGGCTGACAAAATAATTTCTTAAGTCCTTGAACTATGACATAAGATTTTTTGATTTCCACTTAAAAAGAAGTTCAATCATCTACGTATGGTTAGCTAATCTGATTTAAAAAACAAACAAAAAAACCAAACAAAACCAAAAAACCTGCATGTAGCACGTTTGAATGGACTAGTGCAAAAAAAAAAAAAAATCAACTTGTATAGTAACTAGATTAGTATACTGGGACCTTCTTGGAATATTTTTGTTAGACGACTAAGAACTAAGGTTAACATCTTCATGTAGATTGTACTGATTTCTGGAGGGGGATTTCACCTGGGGGAAAATTAGATTTTAAGTTATAGAAATGAGTATTTCTGTAGCCTAAAGCAGCATTCTAATGAAGGGAAAGAACATTAAAATTTCCCAGCATGTTCCTTCAACCTGGAATATTGCGTACTAGGGTCGGAAGAATTTGGATGGTTCTCTAAAAGCCACAGATCCTCCTCTGTGCAGTGTTCATCCACAGTCATGCTTTGATGGGTAGGTCAATTGTACTTTATACAGCTGATTTTTTTTTTTTT
>JAYKAV010003476.1:1935847-1969777 GCA_035582835.1 Phoebastria nigripes | reverse complement strand
TTTTTTTTTTTTTTTTTTTTTTTTTTTTTTTTGAGACCCTCATGGTGCCACTCTGCTTTCTCACCTTTGTGTCAGCTTCAAGTTAAATGGAAAGATCAGCACGATGAGGAGCAGGGTTTAGCCACTTAGGGCAGGTTTTTGTTTAGGGAATCTTGATCCCAAGGATCTCATTCCTTGCTTCCAGCCAATTCAGAAATCTCTGTGATACATTTTAATACTTGAGTGCAAGAACACCTTGAGGTGCCAGCTCTCAGCTTCCACACTACCAGCAGTGAGGACAGCTCTAACCTAGAGCAGTACTACTATGTAGATGATGTGGTCTGGCAAAAAGATAATAAACACAGAGAAAGCAATTAAATCAACCTGCCTTTTTGCCCTCCCTGGAATGCCTTCATTCACCGTCTTTTCCTGTCTTTCTCCATGTCTTCTGCAGCCATCAGTCAATCCAATTGACTGCTTAGAGGAACTGGAACGTTTGACGTCTGAGGTGCTGCAGCCCCTTCTCAGCCAGCCAGCCATACGCAGCATGTGGGACTTGCTCAGGTAAAATCATTTCACTGCTAAGATGCTGTTGCCAGAAGCTAAGGGAGCCTTATTTCTATACTGTGTGGCAGTTTCCCCCTCCCATTTCTTTCCCCTGTACATATGTACCCCATATGCGTGAATTAGAGTGCAGTAGGGCTCTGTCTACACCCTGCTTTGTTCTCTCTCCCCTCACAGCAAAAAGCATGATAGCCACAGAGGTTCTCCAGTTTCTCCTTTCCTACTGGTGCTGCTGCAGGGTCTGCATCTCTGCCCTTCTATGTAGCTGTGTTTTTCGTATCAATTTCAGATTGATTTTAGTCACTCTTGGCTTTGATTCTTCTTTGGTTTCACTGGTTTAAAAAAAAAAAAAAAAAGTAACATGAATTTGAGTCCCTCTTACATTGGGGAGGTGAGTGTGTGTGTGCATGTACCATTCAAGTGCTCTGTGTGATGCTGCTTATATAAAATAATTTAAACTAGACTGTCGTCTTTAAGCTCCTGCAAAGCTTCACTAAGGCTTTGAAAGCCTCTGCAAGAAAGTGAAAGGCCAGATACCAAACTGTTCTTTCAGACATTTGGATAACACAAGCTTTGTTTCTGGCTCTGGGAATTGTTAAGCACTGCAGATATTCTGTCTTTCTGCTGTAGAGGGAGCCTCCCTACTAGCCTGCGATCAGTCCTCTGGAGAGGGGGAACCTAAAAGGCCTAACTTGTAGTCAGGGAGACATCCAGCTGCTTCTGAGAACATTTGATATAAGGGGCACTTGAAATCTTTGGTTTTAAGTGGTATTTGAATGGTCACCAAACAGTTTGGCCCATGTTCTTTCATGACTGAGAACTGAAGTCTGAAGCTCTTAGCACCAAAGCTTCCAACATAAGGTCACTCATTAGACCCTTTCCTGCCTGTCCTTGAGGTCTGAAAACAATGGGTTTGGTCAGGCTGTAAAAGCCCATCAACATGAATTCTTGTAGGCTGTTCTTAACACTGGCTGGTAAAAATGTACAATCAGCTAACGTCTGCCTTAATATTTTGATAATCTTGTCTAAACATTCTGGGCAGACTAAGGCCAGGAGTTCAGGGTACTCTGTGAGCCCCAGATGTGTTCACGCATCTCCTACGTGGTAATGCCAGTGGAAAGAAGAGCAATGCATTTAAAGAATTAGTTCTCTGTCATAGAGTAACGATATGGATCTTTGACAGGATTTGCTCTGTTGCCCCATTACCATTGAGCAACGTGCTTATGGTCATTCTTCCTTCTAGTGGTCTTGCCTGTACGGACATGGTATGTCTAGTGTGGGCCCCGTAAGCAGTGCTGGTATGAAAAGTTCTAGTTTCACCCGTGGAGAGCGAGCACATGCATCAAGAGCAGTATGCACGGTCATGTTCACTTACATTAAAGCTAGGTTCTTTCTGAATAGACTTTAAAAATACGCATTTCATGAGTACGTAAGGGGCAGCATTTTTGTGATGTCAATTTTAGATATAAGCTGGCTTTTTGGCTTTGCCTGCCAGTTTATTATTGAAATGTCTTGAGTGGGTGGGCAGCTTTATTAGCCTGGTTTACGTATGTACATGGGGAAATGTGTATTTTTTTTAATCGAAGGCCCAATGCTTTCAAACGTTTGGCATCAGAGATGCGTCACTGCATCAGTATTTCTGCACGTCATGAACAATTTAGCTGAAGATTAGAATTCATGACAGCTCACTAGCATTAGCTTGTATGGCGATAGTGCTTACTTGACCAACTGTGATACTAGGTTTTTTCTTGCACAGTCTTCGGGGCTTCTGTTTTACTGCAATGTGTGGCACAGTTCAGATAGTAACATTCCTACAAGATAATTCTTCAGCAGTATGAGTGCTTTTGACCTGACCCCTCTCTCTTTAACTGTTCACACAGGCCATGTTCTGCTTTGTGCAACCCTCTGTCCTGTTCCCCAGCACCAGAATCTGTCTTCAACATTGCGTCTCTGAGTTGCACTGGAGGCAAACCTCCTTTGAGCCTGGTTGGCTCCAAGTCGCCTTTCCCCTTCCTCACTGCCCTCCTATTTCTCATCAATAGCATCACTCACATTCACAAAGGCCTGACCAGCAAGGTGAGAATAGACTTTTTTGCTGTAAGTCCTAGGTGAATGATGATATGCTTGTGAGGGAGGTTAGTATTTGTATCTTCCCAGGCTTAACAGAGATGTTAGTAGGACTATTAAAAAGGAATTGTGTATTTTTATTTTAAAAATCTCAAAGTACTATAGAGAGAAATACCCTCATTTTCAGAACAGGTGGGACGAGGATCTGAAAAATATCTTCTGTCTTTGAATTCCAATATCCAGTTGACATGGGGAAGCTGGAATTATAGAGCAGGTGATGAATGATGATGATGCTTAAAGGATGGATTTATAAAAAACATTAAGAAGGGTTAAATAACTGTTGTTTGGCTAAGCAAAATAGATAACTGAGTGTCAGAGGAGGAAAGGGATGGTTGAAGTGTATACAACACAGAAAAATGGGATAAAATTAAACGAGAATGAGTGCTACAGTGGCTGAAGAGGTTTCTTCCACTTCTGGTTGCCCTGAATTTTTAGAATGAGAGAGTCATGGAAGAGTGAAAACTCTGAAGAGGAAATGGCAGAGCCCTAGAGAGATGAAGTACCTAGCATAAGCTTTCACGAAACCTTCCTCTGTCATCTTATGTTGAATTAGCTGACTGGTTACTAATAGCAATATCTGCACAGATGAGAGAAAAACTTCTTAAGCCACTGGCCAGACTTCTGCCTTACAAAGCACTGTGGAAAATGTAGGTGGTGACTGTTGGTTACCGGCAGTGGGGATGGTCATGATGGATGCAGGTGAGACCTGAGGCAGAAAAGCAGATATTTATCAGGCTATTTTTAAATATCCCTTTTGGAGTAGCCAACAGGAATTCTCATGGGAGAAGGTAGGGGGTAGGCCTTGGAGAGGGCTATGTTTTACTTTCCTCCAAGCACGAACTGTCTTAGTAGCATTTGTCTCCACTTCTGATTCCTTTATAGTACAGCTCTGTGCTGGGCTTCACAGGCTTGAAGGATTATCTGCATCAAAGCTGGCAGACCAGACCTCCTTCTGTAACTCCATCATCTGCATGGATCCTGCGCCATGAATATCATCTGCAGTACTTTGTGTTAGCGTTGGCTCGGAGAATGGTATCGTTATTAGTCCTTTCATTTCTTTCACCCGAGGAACTGACTTCACGCTGGCCTCTCCAACTCAGTGTGTCAGACTGGCAACTGGTCTTTGCATCCATGTACTTTCTCATATTTGACTTAGGTCTGGTGACTCTTCAGCTGTCTTTTAATGCCCCATTAGCAAATAATATCTGTACAGTTACTGATGTGGCGATTTTGATCCAAAATACTTTGGATGGCAAAATTATATTTTTGCCTGTCTTTGGGCTAGAGTGAGAACAAAGTTTTCAAGTGTGCTGCTAAAAAAGATGTCTGACTATCTAAGACAATCAGGGAAAGCAGAAAGATCTTGGTATGAATGCTGACAGTTCTTGCAGTCTGCCTCAGTCTCTCACTTTCCAGCAAGATCTATGTCTTGGTTGACCCTCCTGTCCTTGTTGATTGCTGTGTTGACAAATGATATAGTGCTTTTATCTGTTGTTTTGTTTCCTGTACAGGCAGGCACTTGTCCGGATTATGACCAGCATGCCTCACTCCATCACTGTGTTGCCATGGCATTGCTAAGCCGTCTGTTGCCAGGGAGTGAGCATCTGGCTTACGAGGTCCTACTGGATCTTGCCTTTAATCCAGAGTTTCTTCCGTAAGCTTTGCATTTTTTCCTTTCTGTAGTCTGGTACATGGGAAAACTTGGGAAAATTGAAAAAGCACATGTTGGCACTGCAATTTTGTCATAACTTTTGGCCTTTAATAGGGCCTGTATTCAAATTTTTGTTACTTGTTGGCATATTCACCAGTCACGGAGCCTTCTAATCAGACCAGCAGCGTGGTTGCAGATTTCTCTCTGATGTACCAATGTTGAGAAATGTGACCAGTTTCTTTTGATCTCCTCTGTGGCAAGAGTCCTGTGATTCCTGATAGAACTGATTGTCACTAGTGCCCAGCATCTGCTGTCCTGAGAATAGTGAGTCTAGAAAATACATGGGAATTTGACATAGTCTGAAAAGCTTATTAAATTTTCCTCAAACCCTTATTATACAAGTTCTTACACAAATTTTTGCTGATTGACAACTGTGATGTCTTCCACCTTGCACTGGAAGAAATCATGAGCATGTCAAATGTGAAGCCTCCCGTGTCTGGCCAAGAAAATGGTAGCAGTTTATCTTGTTCATCACAATCTCTTTGAAATTTGCCATGGCGCATCACTGTAGGAGGTTGGACCAAGGTGCTGCAAGGAGATACAATAGTTTTCCTGAAAGAAGGAAAGTTTGTGGGTGGGTTTGCTTGTTTGTTTGGATGTTGGTTTTTTTAGGGGTTGTTTTGTTTTTACAAATACCTGCTATAGGGCTACCATTTTATGAGAATTTGGCATGTAATCTGAGACCAGGGTCAGTCTCTGGTCTGAGATCGTGGCACACGGATTTGACAAACACCCCCACACAATTTCTAACTACCAGTCTGTATGGTTCCCCTGACCTTGCCACTGCCAGCTGCAAAGCTACTATTTCGAGAATTGTCTTATTGATTCATGTAGGCCTATATGATATGTGGTATTTCATCTCAGCACCCTGACAGCTGTGCAGTCACTGCTTCTCTGGACAAGGGGTTGCAGCCTCCACACCAGACTGCTGGCATTGTGTGGAGGTTTTTCATGGCAAGGCCTTAGTGTTGCTAACTCCAAATGTAGTTCTGTAAATACCAAGATAGCTGATGCTTTACAGGCACTCAGTGTTATCATAGCTGAATGATGTAGAAAGTGTTGTGAGTGCTGTGCATATACTACTCTCCCTGATCCAGGAAGATTTTAGAGATGAATTTCTGTGGTGTTTTGTTTGGTTGGTGTTTTGGTTTGTTTTTTGTTTTTGGTGTGGGTTTTTTTGTTTATTTGGTTGGTTTTGGTTTTTTTTTCTGTTTCTTAAACTGATGTTTGTCTTTATCTTACAGTGAAGGGAAAGCTGGAGGGCCAGAAGCAGCTGACTTCTCTGATATCCTGCATCTGGGTACCAGTGCCAAACTGGCACAGCCTGGCTCTGCGGCAGCATTTTTTTCAAAGGCTACTCGTGGTGCCCTGCTGAGAGAAGCATACCAGAATCTGCCTTTCATCCGCTCCTGCTACCTTTCTCATTTTGTCCACTTGCAGCCTACCCTTATGCATTCCCAAGCATCCTACCAAGGACGGAATTACCTCATCCAGTCAATGCTGCTTCCTGAGGTCAAAGGGCCCATCCTGCCTTCAGACTGGCCGTTCTTTCCACTTATCAGCCTCTACAACAAAGTGACTAATGCAGAGACATGTGGGGCTGTACTGAACTCTCTCCCGCTTGATCTCATCAACACTGTGACCTGGAACCTGCAGTGGGTCTTGTTGCTGGAAACCTGGCGTGCTAAAACCCTTCAGAGCATCCCTACTGCTGCCAAACTTGCACGGCTTATGTGTGTCTTCCTTACAGGTGGTGACCTCTTTCTAGAAGCACCAATCCACTGCTACACAGCTGCCCTTCTCTCTGTGTATTGCCAATCCAAGGCATTGGACTCCCTGAACTTGGATGCTCCTCTCCYCGGTTTGGCTTCCTTCCACGATCTCTATATAAGTCTCCTAGAGCAGTTTGAAGGTGTCTCCTTTGGAGATCCACTCTTTGGAGTCTTTGTTCTTCTTCCTCTACAGAAGCGTTTCAGTGTTCATCTACGTCTCTCTGTTTTTGGGGAGCACACGAGTATCCTGCGGGCATTGGGAGTGCCGCTCCAGCAGGTAATCCTGGCTTATGGTAGTTGCCTGTCACTGCATATTTCTGAGTTACTGGGCTCTTGCCTGTGTTTCTCCAACCTTGATTTGGGCATCTTCCCAGCATTTCCCCTTCTTCCTCATCCCTCCTAGTCTAGTAGAATAATCATGCTTTCTTTGCTTAGAAGCTTTTCATTCTCCCTGAAGAAAGTCCAATGCATGGAATGTAAAATAGAGTAGGAATGGAGAGCAATGTTCTTACGATTTAGGGCTGTGACAGCAGTGTATACATTTTTGTTGTTGCTGTTATTTCTCTCTCTCTCTCTCTCTTTTTTTAAAAAACAAAACAAAACAAAAACAAACAAACAAMCCCCCCCCAAAAAACAAAACCAGCTTGATTGATTGTAAGTCTGAAGAACAGAGTCCAGCCCCTATAGGTGCAGGCCCTTGTCACATAATCATTTTCAGAAACCTATTGAACTTTGCTTTGAGAGCAGATAGTGTGTATATGTGTTCCATATCATTATGGCCAGATGAGCCTTTGTTTCTTAAGCCAAGTAAGCCAAGATATTCTGGCCTGCTTCTTATGGTAAGCTCTCTGTTCTCTTGGTGTTCCCAGTAGCCCTTCCCTGTCTCTATTCCAGTTCCACAAATATATGTAGGAACAGAGCTGAACACTGTATTCCAGATCCCTCAATACCATCAGAATTGTGTCATGTGTTACAATAGAGAACATTTCAAAGCAGATTGTTTTTCACGTCCTTAGAAATTTTTTAAATGCTGAACACTTTTAACAATGTTTTCATTGCTGTGTTGCTTGAAAAGAAACTATGTGTTGGAAAATATGAGCAAGATCACTTGAGGAGGTGTTGTTTGTTTGGTTTTTTTCCCTTTTTATCTTAAGTTGAGTTAAAAATACCCTAGCGGGCAGTAGGAATATCCTAGCAGGCACACTGCTTTTTGAATTGAGTAAAATCAATGATTGTCTTTAATCATGCAAAGAAGATGCTCTAAAGTGAAATATGTAATTTTAGCCCTAGAGAACTTATTTCAAAATTGAGAAGAATAAAAATTGCACTTCGGAGAGGGGAGAAGCAAACAAAACCAAGTTGTTACTAAAAGCTTTTCTAACCTATTTTTCAAAGCCAGACAGAAATGTTGGAAACTTCGCTTAACAACATTAACTCTGGCACATATATCTGCTTTCCTTTTCTGGCTAAAGGCATAGGTCAGTGTAAGCCTCCCTGGTACATTAGCAAGATGTGGTGCTGTTGAAAGTGCTCTGTCTCCTCACTTTGAAACCACTCTTCTTACCTGTGCCAAAAAGCAACTGCAGTGATTTAACTAGTAAAACATGTCTCCATAAAGCTGGAGGTCTTGAGGATGCTTTGTCAAAGACATAACACATTAGTCAGTGTGGGCAGTAACAGCTCTGCTCCAAATGGGAGTTGTGCCAGCGAGGTGCATTGTGTTATATGGGAGTGCATGCACAAACAGCTGGGGAAGGGCACCCTAAAGTCATGAACTTCCCCTCACTACTTAGACCCTGACAAAAATTGTAATGTTGCCTGTGGGTGGATTTTTTGCAGTTTCCTGTGCCTCTCGAGCGATACACTTCCCCTCCTGAGGATAACCTGAACCTCCTGCGACTCTACTTCCGAACACTGGTCACTGGTGCACTGCGCCACACCTGGTGCCCTGTTCTTTACGTGGTGGCTGTGGCTCATGTGAACAGCTTTATTTTCTCCCAAGACAGCACGACGCAGGTAGGTAATGGATAGCAGAGCCTCAGGGCTGGAAGCCTTGGGTTTTGCATCTGCTCTTCCCAAGGGTCCAGTGTGACTTGAAAACAAAGATTGTAAGCAAATGTTTTGAGGACTGGTCAGCTGTTTGAGAATCCACATATGAGAGACAGAGAGCAGCTCTTGTTCATTATACCCTAAAGCACTTGCATTAATGGTAGCCAATCCTACAGAAACCTTTGAAGTCAGCAACTATGTGGGCTATGGTATGGGGGGAAGAATGAAGCAGAGAGGATGAGGGAGCTGATCAGGCAGAGAGAGCTTGTAATAGATTTAGCCTCTGCCTGGGGCAGTCTTAAGGTGCAGAGTACTCCTTCCTTTCACTTTGCTTGAATAACCAAGGAGAAACCCTCCCATGGCCTTGGGACCTCTAGCAATGGTTACTTGTGCTAACACTTCACCTCTGATCTACAATTCTACCTAAAAGTTGAGAAGTCAGCTGAGTTTCAGGTCAGGGGAAGGAGGAGGGAGGCAGGATCCAAGCAATAGACATCTCGAGCCCTTTCTGATGGAACAAGCTGCTCTTTGGAGCATCATCATAATGAGCAAAGCATCATCCTGGAGTGCTGTATGCCCGTGGGCAAAGGTAGCACTGCACCATATTAAGCAAAGTATGTGTTTTGTTCACAGGAGACAGATGCTGCTCGGAAAAGCATGCTGTGGAAGACGTGGCTGTTGGTGGATGAGGTACGATCTGTAAGGTTCAGTCTGTGCCACTGGGACTTAAGTTTTTCAGACATGGTACTGTGACAGATTTACCTTTGGCTTTTTAAATTTGTGTTTAACTACCTTGCTAATTTGAGAATGAGAGGAGATTAGCAGCAGGATTTTGACCTGCAATGGCTATAAATACTGTTATCCAGTTCTTGTAGTAATTGAACTGAAAGCACTGAGCCCATTGGAACCTAGATGAATCTCCTGTAGTGTATTTCCATGCCTCTTGCCCAAGCTGCATTGTATCTGGATAGTGAGAGGTCCTAGAAAGATGATTCTAGCACAACTATGAATAGGTGGCCAGCAGTGATTGCCCTTAACTCTCAGTTGGATGCTTCCCCTGAAAAGAACAAAATAGATGTAAGGTTTCTCTTTTTCTCAGGGAGCTTGCCAAAGTCTATCACTTGTGTGACAGAGCTGGGTCATTTGGCTCTTTATGTTTAAAGGCTGCTGTTTCTTTTTTCAGACCTTGAAAAAGCACCTACTCTACTACAGACTGCTGAATGCAGAGAGCCCTTTGGGATTTGACCTCTATGAGCAGCTCCCTCCCCTGCGACTGAAGTACCTGCAGATGGTGACACAGAAAGAAAATAAGGAGAATGCATCAGCGCTAGTCTCATAGCAAAACACTTGTGCAAGAAGAGGGCCAAGGGGGAAGAATGGAAGAGCTCAGCTTATGCTTCACTGATGAAACTGCGTGCACATCAGACAGTTTCAGTGTCTTACCTGGACACTCTTAGCATCTTCGCAAAGTGAAGCACTAGTAGAATGCTCCCAGCCCTGCAGAACAATGCACATCTTCTCAAGATATGGCAATATGTGCGTGTGGCCTCTCCATGATGAATGCTGGAGCTTTTCCTCCGTTCTCTTTCAGGTTGTTCTACTTCTCCCCGGAGAAGGTGAGAATGTGTCTGAGAGGCCCTGGACTGTTGAATAAACTGAAGGAAGTGGAAAAGCTATTTCGTTCAGTCAGGCTGGAGATTGTGGGTTCTCAAGATGATGTCTGTCTTCCCCAGATCCTTCCCTTGTTTTTTTTGTACCCTGAGTTTTGAATGGTCCTTTCCCCACACTATCTGCTGCAAATAAAATGAAAATACAGCAGGGAAGAAGCTGGTCCTGAGAGCTTTTTTCCTAAAAATATATATACAAGCAGTTTCTCCAGGACAGTGTTCTGTGCACACAATCAGTCACACAGACGTATTGTGTCAGACCTCTAAGAAATAATATGTCCTAGTGCAGTGGTACAAACACTGGATATCCTCCCTTGGCTGTCTTTTAGATAGTCTCTAAACTGCTTTCTTTTCTCCCTTAATTTGGTTACATATATAACAAGATCAAAAATAATTTCTTTGCAGGACAGGATGTTTGGCAGTAACCGCTCCCCATTAGAGGAAAAAAAACCCCAGGCATCTGCTTGTTTAACTAGAATATGTATTGGTTGCCCTCTGAGAAGAGGGGAGTGTAATTTAAATTTTAAAGTCGAGTTCCTAAGCTTAAACCTAATTTTAAAAATTCCTAATTTGATCCCACTTCTCCATCCAAATTCTGTATTGCAGCCTCAGACACAAGGGCTACAAATATAGTGCCCTAAAAGGCTCATCACAAGTGCCAGGTCAAGTCCACAATTTACCCGAGGTGTGACCTCACTGTATGTTTCATTTATATCCAATAATTTTTGCAGAACTACGGTCACTCTGTCAGGCTTTTGTTTGGAGAACTTCCTTTTATGAACAGAACTTGTTAAAGTTATTTCTTTTGTTTTGTTCTTATGAATAAATTCCTGCGGAAGGTACAGGGTGATGCCTAGCCTGAAGACCTAAGCTTCTCTCTTTACCTATCAAACAGGCCAAGCTAGCTTCCCTCCAAAGAAACAATGCCTGTATTAACCTTGCTCCAGTGAATGTCCTAATAGGAGTGTGAAACACTGTTAATAGGCCAGCTTGTAATTGTTGAAATTGTTCCAGACAAGAAACAAATTCCAGCTAGCAGCTTTATGGCTGTGGTGCTGTCTGTGCATTGGCAGTTTTCTAAGTGCACCAGTCCCCCTTAGGTTGCCAGAAAATATACCGTTTCATCTTTTTCCCCCTTATTTTGGATAGGACATGGGCAGAACTGATGTTTCATTTCAATCTCTCTCTCTCTCTCCCCCCCCCCCCTGCCCCTTGCAGCTTTTGTTCTGCGGTTTCTCTCTGCTGCAGATCAATGGCACATAAAGTAACAAAAGCACAGTGGTCAAAATGGTTTTGTTGTTGTTGTTAATTATTTAAAAAGTACTTGATGTGATTAAAAGTTTAATCAAAGGCATTCAAGTTTCTATTCAGTCTAGATGGTGAGAGCCCAGCAGTTGTCTTTCAAGAGCAATGGATGGTAAAATTTAAGGACTCCTAGCTGCCCATTTAAGAGCAGCCTTCATCAAGGACTTTGCCTTTTGTTTTTCAGACCTTCAGTTATAAAAACTCTTCCAGTCCTTTGTGCGATGCAAAGTTGAATTTGTAATATGTACAGGGTGTAAATAAATATTTTGATAGCTCTGCAGGTTTTTTTGGAACTATGAGAATGCTTTCCTTTATTTAAATCTTTCTTGAGTTTGGATAGTTCTGTTTGCAGTTTATCAATATCTTGCAAATGCTACTGCTGTGAGGAAATCCACTAAGCTTTGGAGCTCTCTAAGAGAGCTCTTCAAGCCAAAGGCATCATCCTCCTTGTGTGGTGGGTCATTAACACAGGGTACCAAATGCTGCGTGTACTTGGGGAAGGTGCAGGGTGGGTATTGTGTGACTTGTCACGTGCCACGGGTGGGAAGACAGTAAAAAAAACTGTCCACGGATAGTATTTGTAGGTGATGAGAGAGGAGGTGGATTTCATTTATTTTGTGAACTCTGGGAAGGAAAGGATCAGGCTTTTGCCTGATTCTCAAAAGCCCCTCTTGTTCCCAGATGTTCCTCAAGCCACCAATGTATGTCCAGAAAATACCTACATCTTTTGACATGAAATTCTGATGCAAGCATCAGCAATGGAGGGAAGGAAAGGAAAGGATCCCAAATCGTTCTGCAGGCCACACTTGTGTGCAGAACGTTCTAAGGATGCTGCATGTGAGCCGTAAGCTTTCAAAACTTTGGCTGTCACTTGAGATGGTACAGCAATCCTAAGTTTTAAGGCTTTGGTTAGCCTTGTACCAGATTTCTCTGCAGAACACTAGAGGGCATTGCTTTATCTAGTTTAAATGCAAACTTTCTTGTCTTCAGTGCGATTGGGACTTAAAAACAAACAAACAAATAAAAAAACAACCAACCAAAAAAACCCCAAGCAACCCATAAACCTGGTTTGAATTTTCTGCATTTTTTATTTTTGCTTACACTTTTGGAGAAAGTGTGGAGAATTAAATAATTTTTGATGTTAAAACCAATTTTGATTGGTTGCTAAGAATCATTTAGTGCTTTGCCAGCAGGAGCATTTTGGAAAAATCCTGGTAGAGTAAATGGAAGCTTAAAACTTTAAACTGAATGCAGTCTGGAGCAGGACCAAAGTGTGCCAGTTCTGTTAATCCAGTTTAATCCTGATCAGAGTAAGTGAGGAGATAAAGAAAATGAAAACTGTCCCAAAAACCAATGTGACTTCTTAACTCTTTATCAAAAGCTTAAGATTTCTTTGAGAAGAAAATAATTCTGCTGAAATAAGACCCACAAATAGGTTTCTGGGGTTGAAGTGGTTCTAATTCAGAACAGCATATATTGTCTGATAACTCTGATCAGAAGACAAAAAACCCACCAACAACCAAATTAAAAAAATCCCCACAGATGCTGTCATTTAATTCTTAGAAAGAAAAAAAAGTATCTTCTGGTCCTTTGTGGCTAGAAAATGCTTGGTTTCATCCAAGTTACTGCTGTTATCCCATGTAGGAATGGTGGGAACCTGTACTGGGACAAATTCAGCAGGGGCTGTGCTGGAAGGCAGCAACAATGTGGTTTTAAAAACAAGTGGTTGATTGGACTGRAGATGAGTTGAAGATAATCCTTCTAGTATTGCTGTTGAGTTGGCAGGTAAGATGGTGGGGCTGTCACAGTTTTGCATCCCATAACTTTAATGGCAGCAGTTTTCTGCATTCTACTGAATCTTTCTTTGCATTTTGAAAGGGGAGAGAGAGTCTTCCTGTCAGCTTGGAAGCATGTCCTTTTCTACCTAGAAGAAATGGAGTTGATTTGTGATCCTTCAACTGTGTGAGTGGTTTGAATTCCCTGGGTTTAGGATCCCTACCTGGTGACTTGGCCCACTTGCTGAGCAGGGGCAGTTCTCAAAGAAGATGCAGGCAACTTGGTTGCTGGCTGTACTACACACTGGGCTAGGACAAAGCCAGGCAGAAGAAAGTAAAGACTTAGGCAAGGAAGAAATCAAAATAGGACTGAAACCCCACTGTATGGGAACTTTTTAACAGTAAAGTACACATGAAGCATTCTATGATTAGAGCACTTGCATTCCACTGTATTTATTGACTACTTCAGTTTGACAGTGGAATATAATAATCCATTTCTAGACTAGTGCATTCTGTCTGGCCACTTAATATCAGGCAAACCCTAAATACCTTTTGCTGATGAAGTCATGGACAGATAGAACAAGCCATAAGATGTGGGTCAGACAAATGGGTTTCTTTTGTTGTCAGACAGAAAGTAGAGCAAAAAGGCATGTTAATCCTCGCTTTTGCTCCTTCCTAGTTCTGCAAAGTTCTCCTTGGAAATCTCTCATCAATGAAGCGGTGCTGCCTCTAGCTGATGATCAAATTTGGGGGCAAAACATGTTTTCTTTCAGCTTACAGAACCTTGTATAAGCTCTCCATTCACAAAGCTGGCCCTCTGATATCCCTTGTGTAAATAACTTTATGGTAATTTACTGGCCTTTGCCCTAGTTCTTAAAAACTGGCTTCACCCCCCCCTCCCCCCCCCTTTGAATGGAGAACGCGCTGTGAAGACATGCTCTCAGAACTGTTGTTTTTCATGAGTGGTGTTTGTATGCAGGGGTGAAATGGCCACTGTGTGCTCCTCTCTCTCCCTTTTTTGTGGTAATCTTGATTCTCAAAACAGCTGTTGCAAAAATGCTGTATGTGGATTTCTGGCCAGCCCCAGCCCAAAGAAGAGCGTGAAGAGCTCCAATTCAACCTGACTGAAGTTTTACCGTGCAAAAGGACCAGATGCTGCACCAGCGGTGTCAGGGTGAGCCTCCAGCCAACCCTGACCCTGAGCAATAGCTGTGTGCAGGTTACTAACAAACAAAGGACATTTTAGACAGAGCAACACCTGGCCTATCTTCGGGTCCCATTCTTTATTTTCTGCTGGGGCATAACTAGCAGATACCAGCAGACACCTTTGGCTCCAGAGACCGGAGCAATATCCTTTATCCTGCCCCTGGGCAACTTTTTTGCAGTACTCAAGCAACCAGCTCGTAAGTCCGGTCAGGGCGATGGATGTTTCCAGGAAGTACTGTATATGGACATCATAACAAAGTCTAAGGTATATGAGGAAGGCCAGGTGCATCTACCCTTTATGTCCCCCTGCCCCAATCTAACATGGATGACAAACCGAGACCACTGATGTTCATGCTTGTTATGAAGCAGCAGCTTGTCCTGGCCACAACAAAAAGGGGGCTTATGTGACCTAGAAATACTACTGATGTCAAAGCACAGTCACCTGTGTGACAGTGTATGCTAAAATCTGAGGTTGGTGCATTAGTTGATTGCGAAGGCTGGAAGGAAGTTTTCTGGAACAATCTGGGTGCTGGGAGCCTGTCCTGAGGCACGGCAGCTGTGGGGCTGGGTGGGTAATGGGGGACACCTGGGCCCAGCACCAGCCCWTAGAGAGCTTGTGGAGGGGCCAGCAGCAGCGTCGACAGGTGGAAAACACTGTGTTTCATCCATTTTATCTGCTTTTCCGGAGCGCTGGGTGGCTGGCAGGGACTGTTGAGGCCATGGACCAGGTTGGCAGCATTAAACCATGTGTTTCCTTTGCTGGGGCCAGGGCTGGTGTGTTCCCTTTGGGTCGAAGCTTTTGCCCGGCTGAGGCGATTGCTGTGTATTTGRGGCTACACTGACAGTTGCCTCATGCTTCCCCCAAGGAAGGAGGGAGGGTTGCCTGAGTCCTCAGCCTTGTGCTCATCCTGTCCTCAGTGAGGCCTCACTTTGGGCTGGTTTGTGGGGCCCTGGGGTGTACTGAGGGGGCTCTGGCAGGTCCCGGGCTCCTCCGGCTGCTTGGTGTAGAGGCAGGATGCAGCAGAAGACCAATCCTGGCGGTAGCTGAGGGGGACAGGGGAGCGGGAAAGCAGATGCTGGAGGTCCCGCAACAGCACAACCTTGTTCCCTGACCATAGTGACTGGTCTGAGGCTTTGGGAAGGGACAAAGGGAAGGATTGAGCGAGCTGGTGAACACGGAGGGTGGCTCAGCTTTTGGGTGCCGTTGTTTCTGGGTCTCTCACATTGAGGTGACRTTTGTGGTTCCCCCTCTCCCTACACAGTGTCCCCCTCCCCCACTACTCCCCTCATGTTTTCTTCCCTGTCCCCATTGTCCTTCACTAGGCTCTCCTTCCCTTCCCCTCTTTGTTTGCCTTTCTATTTTGAATTTTCCCTCATAGTAACTTCTAGTTCTTCTCTGTTGGCTTTTCTCACTCTTTTGGCTGTTTGCAGAAGCAATCAGTAACTCAATAGTTTAACTGGAGAACTGAGACACCACTGCTGAGTTTGAGGTGGAAGCTCGCGTCTCTTGGTGTGTTCATCTGAAGGTCTGGGCAGATGTCCATAAATAACGTGTGCCACATGCCCATTTGGAAACCTTATGGCAAAGAGGGCTGTAACTTTACTTTTAAGACTCGGATTGCCTGCTGCGTAGGTGGTGTAAGCACACCATGCCGTTTGGGTCTGATCTGTCAGATATTTGATGACACTTTAGCAATTAATCTATTGGATCTGTCTGCTGAAAGGAAGACTGGCACTTGTGTATCAAGTGAGTTTTCTTCACCGTTATCACTTCCACCACGGTAAGCTTTTGCCTCACAAAACCAACGAGCACATCTCCAAAACGATATTCTAGGCTTCCTCAGCACATGTGGGCTTTTGTTAGCAGCTTCCCTCACTGTGCACRTTCAGGGTGGCTATTTGATCTCTTCAGAGCAGCAGGAAGTGCGAAGAGCTCTGAATTAGCTTCAGGTATTGTGCTGCGGGTAGTGAATTGTAGTTTCAGAGGGAGGTTGGTTTGTGTCTCACCGCAACGATACGATGACAACCGCACAAGTGTGCCGTGCAACTGTGAAGATATGTTGTTAGCATCCTTCACAAAAAAGCAACTTGCTACTCCCTGGCATCAATATTTCTTTCAATATAGATTATCAAAAATAAATTTAGAATGATACAAAAGTTTCTACTAAAGCATCGTGCATGTCTTGTCTCTGACATGAGTGTYGGCTCACTCACAAAATGTTAGTTGTGCTGCCACCCAGAAGACACTACAGATGGTGGCTCATTTTTGTTCCTGTTGGTACTGTCTGCTGTAAGATTGATCAGGTTTGGATCAATGAAATTATTTGGGCAGAAGCTGCCATTGCTCTCCTTCTGTCTGTCCACTGTGAAAAGGAGTGGGAGGAAAGGGGATGTAAAGTATACTTTTTAGTGTGTCTCTCTTTGGTAGTTTCATGAACACTTAAAATATTTATGGAGGAGAGTGTGGGGGGGTTGCTGACCATGCTTCTTTGCAATGAGCTCTTATCAGCAAGTTTTATATTTTATAGCCATCTCTGAAGCTCAAATTTTGGTGGTGGTGATAGGGCTTATCTTTCTTGTAACAGTACAATTTGCAAGTTAAAAATAGGATGCAGAACTTGGGTATTTGTATTCAGCAGTGACTGTGAATGTACATCTTGAGTCAAACAGTTTCATTTTCTGTGTGCACTGGTGCCATGAAGGCCCAGCATTGCACTGTTGGAAAAGTTAGCAAGTGTGCTCATGTGCATTTTGCAGACCTCTTCTAGAATTAGTATGTAATTACCAATATTGTCTTCAGGACAATAAATTGTTTGTCTCCTTGTATGAGTCTCTTCTGCTACCAAGATACTCTTAAGGTTAAGAAACTATTCCCTATTTTGCAACCTAACTTTCCTTTTGAATCAACCATCTTTGCTTACTGCTTTCTGTAGCTATTTATTTTGGTCATTCCTATAGCTAGCTGCAGATGGAAGAAAGAAGCAATAAGGCTATAGCTAGCATGGAATTCTTGGCCTTTATTTAAACAGAAAATGTAGTTTTATAGTCATACTAAACCCTTGCCAGGAACATTTTTCAGAATGCAGTTTCTGGTCTAAACTAGAGAGAAAATATGATGCACCCCAGAAAGACCAATAGCCTGAGGTTAGGGTAAGCTCTCGTGATGTGGGAGACCCTAATTACTGRGCTAACAGCTGTTCTGATGTGAAAGATGTTCCCAATTTTCTGATGTTTCCACTTTGTTCTCATGCTATAGTGAATTTAAATGTGACGGTGTCAAAATTTTACCCAAACATATGAATTCTTACTTTCTGGTTCATCCTCAACAGGCTACTTATGAAGAATTGTTATAGGAACAAGGTTCTTAGAGCGTGATAAATGTAGTTTGTGGTTTAGGTCATTCAGGCTTCATTTTTGGTAACTGCRTATTGTTCCAACAAACTGTGCTAAATCAGTAACTGGAAAATGCTCCCACAGTCTCCTTACTGCATACTGTAAGCACTTCACTGGTGCCTTTTTGGCTTGCCAGCTTTGTTCCCAGTGTGAGAGGAACAGGAACGAGTGAGCATGAAAGAGTCCTACTGGGCTTGTGCTCTCTTGACTTCAGTGCGCAATGTTTTACCAGGAAGTTGCACGCGTTAAAAAAAAAAAAAAACCAAAACTGTCACGTGCTCTTATTCTGCAGGCTCATCAAAGAAGCAAGTTTCACCATGAGAAACTACTTGTTCTTGGATCCTTTTTTTGTGTTTGGCTTTTGGTTAGGTAGTGAGCCTGTTGAGGTAAATAGATAGTGAAGACCAGGAAAATGGTAACCTAGTAGGCTTTCCTGGTGAAGACAACTTGGATGTTCTGCTTTGGGAAGATGCAGGTGAGAACACCTCAGAAATCATCTGCAGATCAGCCTTGATCTTTTCCCCAGGGAATCTATTCTTAGATTTTAATGGGAATGGAATCATGGCCTCTGTTTAGTAACGGCAAAGGATCATGAGAGGTAAGTGCTGTAAGTAACCATAATTGAGTGCTTCTTTGATAACGAGCTCTCCTTTTCATCTAGCTGCAAAATAATAACATACTTGCCTTGACAGATAGTTGTGAATGGAGAGCTCAGTTTAAAATCAGCCTTYGCTGTTAGTATCCAGAGGCACACCCTGACCCAGGCATTCTTCTTCTATGTGTGTGCAGGCATGCTCATGTTAAGACACTACATATCTCAAATCTTAATCTTTCTGGTGACAGATGTGATTGTCCTCTTATGCTTTTATTAGAGTAAAAATTCCATGCTATTTTACTACATCCATATTTCATGTCTTCTGTAGCTCAAGCTGTGTGTGCCTTCAGGATTTTATTGCTGCTTTATTTCTCTAAGAGATAATTATTGACTACATTGGGAGACTAACTCCTTACTGAATAGCACAGTTGATGCCTCTGTTGTTTGGTTTTGTCTGCTCTCTCATCCACCCCTATGGCTTTCCATATTGAATGAACCCCGAGGGGTTTTGGGACCCCTGGTGATGCTATTTGTAAAGAAGTCTTGAAAATGAGACACGCTTATGAGTCATCCTGGGTGGAGGCTGGAAGTTGTGCTTAGGGTGAACCTGAGTGTTTTCCTTTAATGCTTATCAAAGAGCCCTATCCTTATGTTTTGAAAATTTACTGGTTTGGACCACCTATAGTTTCACCTGCTGACCATCGATGTGTTCAGTGGCCATAATTCAGGCAATATTGAGCTGTCCCGGTCTTGTCCCTGTCTCTCTTTGAATATTGTCCGATAGACTTATTCAGTGGCAAAGGCATAAGCATTCTACTTTCCTGCATCTGTAGTTTATCTGTTAGCACTCAAAATTTGGGAAGCTCTAAATTTCTAACTACTCTAGTGTGGAAAGGGTTTCATGAAAATTGAACCGTGTTGAACACCGCAATAAATCTCTTATCCGTTGTACAATGCATCTCCAAGTTCCTTAGCAAACGTTAAGGTTCATAACCCCCTTGTAGGAGTGGCAGTGAGTGCATATACAAAGATTGCTTCACCTAATGCTGAGATAGGGAGGACTCTTTTAGTGATGTGTTACAGCACACAGAAATGCCACATGCTATTTTAGCCTGGAGAACAGAGGAGAGTACTGTACTTAGATGAATCTGTAAGATTGATTTAGGTAGTTACCTAAATTGAATTGTTTCCAGACCAGTGGGATTAACAACCCTCTTCTTGCAAAAAGCGTTATGAGATCTTTAATGATCACACAAGGTCAGAACCTGGTTTTATGTCTCATCTGAAAGATCATGAACTTACAACTACTGATCTGTCATTGTCTGATCTGACTGACTATTCTAGAGACTGCTTTATTTTAGAAGAGATTTGTGTAGCCAGGAGTCTAAATGCCATCAAAGCATTTAGTCCTTGCCATGTTACTTGCCTGAGGAGGTTTCTAAYAAGTTTTTGTTCTGATGTATCTTTTTGATTTGTTTTTCCCTTTTCATGGCAGGCCGAAGTGAGACTGTGAAGAATATTTTCCAGTTTGTATGTCTGTCATTTGCTGCTATGCACAGAACTGCTTACGGGTCTAGGCCTGAAAATTGATTAATTCCTGGGTTGTTCAGGAGGGTATGCAGTTCCCAATGCTTTTTCTGGGTGAGCTCATCTTTCTGTCTACATGGCCACCTCTCTGAAAGTCACCTCATTGCTATGGCTGCAGTTTTACAGTAAGAGGCAAACTGCGTAAATGCAGCAGGTGTGTATACCATGCCAGTCCTGCTTTAAGCATTTCCCAGTTAACTGTGTTTTGTCTGTGCATGTGTACACACATCAAAAAGCCTCTAGGAATCTTATAAGCAAAACCTTTCTGGTACCCTAGATCACTCTGAAGAGGCATGTGCTAGGAAATTAGAGGAGCTCTCCCTCCCAACTATTCTTAGCATATTATATATAACTTAGCAAGTGTTTTTCTTTATAGCAGAGGTAYAGAGTATGGACCCAGCTCACAACTTCATTGTTTATATGGTGTGGCCATCTGATTTCCACCCTCTCGCACGCACATTCATATGTGGCCATATGGTTTCCACGTTGCCCACAAAAGCACACTTGCTGTAGTGTTGTTTGGTAGCACAAAAGTGTGTATTCATGTGGTTCCTGTCAAGGGCTTGTTTGGCCTGCAGCAAGGAAATGTGTCTCTGCAGTAAGATCTCCCTGACCGAGCCAGATGTTATCTGAGATGGGAGAAAATGGACAAAGGAAAATGCTCTCCTTTTTCAGGGTGCCCAAGGAATGAGCTGTGCCAAGTCCTTTCATCTGTTTATTATGAAGTTTTGTTTAGCCCAAAGAGGACATCGCTGCAYGTCATCTGTGCTTTTAGCAGCTTTATTTCAGCAGCAGCAGAGGAGGCGAAATTGAAATCAGAAGGTCTTAATTTCAGAGAGAAATAAATTTGTTCAGAGACAAAAGGCTTTTCTCTCTCAAGTCACCAATATATTATTACCCTTGATTTGATTTGGAAGCTATTTAGGATGCTGATGGTTGGCTGGCAGTCTGGGTAACCTCATCACTGATGTGCCCGTGAACGGCAGACTGTGAGTTGGTCACACCATACCATTGGACTCATGGACTCTGAAGGTCAAATGCAAYAGCATTGTTTGAGGGACTTGGTTGGCACCAGCAGTGAAAAGGGATGCATGAGCTTGTAGTGAAATGTAGGAGCAAATCAGTCCTTTCCGAAGAGGGGCATGGAGAAGGAAGCCAAGTACAAAAAATGAAAATATCACTGGTGGTATTGTACATCAGTCAGTTTCTGAATCATCTGCGGAAGGTAAGTCAGCAAGGCCTACTTGTCTAGAGGAAACTTCTTGTCCCAGAGCTCTGAGCTGGCACAGCAAACTTGAAAGGCTTGCTTCATGCTTTTGTTGCCTGTGCACCCTGCTGTTTAAAATAGAATAGACTAGACTATTTCAGTTGGAAGGGACCTACAATGATCATCTAGTCCAACTGCCCTGATCAATTCAGGGCTGACCAAGTTAAAGCATGTTATTAAGGGCCTCTTAAACACTGACAGGCTTGGGGCATCGACCACCTCTCTAGGAAGCCTGTTCCAGTGTTTGACCACCCTCTTGGTAAAGAAATGCTTCCTAATGTCCAGCCTAAACCTCCTCTGGTGCAGCTTTGAACCATTCCCACAYGTCCTATCACTGCATACCAGGGAGAAGAAACCAGCACCTCCCTCTCCACTCCCCTCCTCAGGAAGCTGTAGAGAGCAATGAGATTGCCCCTCAGCCTCCTTTTCTCCAAACTAGACAAGYCCAAAGTCCTTAGCYRYTCCTCACAGGACATGCCTTCCAGCCCTTTCACCGGCTTTGTTGCCCTCCTCTGGATGCATTCGAGGACCTTCACATCCTTCTTAAATTGTGGGGCCCAGAACCGCACACAGTACTCAAGGTGAGGCCRCACCAATGCTGAATACAGCGGGATAATCAGCTCTTTTGACTGGCTGGTTATGCTGTGTTTGATGCACCCCAGGATGCGGTTTGCCCTCTTGGCTGCCAGGGCACACCCCTGACTCATATTGAGCCGCTGTCAACAAGCACCCCTGGATCCCTTTCTGCAGGGCTGCTCTCCAGCCACTCCTCTCCCAGTTTATACTTATGCACGGTGTAACTCCGTCCTAGGTGCAGAATCTGGCATTTGGACTCRTTAAATTTCATCCCATTAATCACAGCCCAATGCTCCAACCTATCTAGATCCCTCTGCAAGGCCTCTTGTCCCTCAAGAGAGTCAACAGCACCTCCCAGTTTGGTATCATCAGCAAACTTGCTAACGGTGCATTCAACTCCTGCATCCAGATTGTTGCAAATATATTGAACAGAACTGGCCCTAGAATTGAACCCTGAGGAACACCTTTAAAGTTGATGCCTCAAATATTGATCCTCAGCCTGTGTCCCTACCCCCAAGTTTTTGGGTTTTTTTCCCCATCAGTATATCTTAAAGCAGTCTATAAACACTAATGCACTAAGCAGCCTGATATCTGCTTGAAATGGTCTGTTTCTCTCTCCTGTTTGACAGATGGGAAAATACAGCACAGACTACTAAGGTAGTTGCCCAAGGTCTCACTGGAAGTATGTGACAGAGGGAGAGTAATCCCTGTGCAAGCCTTTCTCTCTTTTCCTCTCCTATTACCATGACCAAGTCCCCCTCACTGCTTTTGTGGCTGGGAAGGCTGAATAAGGTCTTTTGATACCACCTCACCTCAACAAACATTCACCTTTTAAAATATATTGTTTATCCAATGTAATTTCAAACTTTAGTCCCTGACCTTGCACAGAGCTTGACTGCAGGGACTGCTCCTGCTGAGCCTTTAGGATCCTGACGAGGTGCATCTGCCACCATGACTGACTCCCAAATGACTGTGGCTGCAAGTGCGCACATGTGCAGACCAACACAAATATGTTTTTAGGCTGATTCCTTCAGGAATGAGGTCTGCGGAATTCTGCTACCCTTCAGAACTTCTCTAATAACATTTGAACCCACAGGTCAATTTGAAACCAACGTAACAGAACAGAAAGCAAATATATCAAGTCCCTGTGTGTTTCATAGGAACTGGTGGCTGAGTAGAAGAGAAGTAGGCATCTGTTAGTGCCTCTGCTGAGAGAAGAGCTCGGCTATTTCTGCCCATGTCTGCTCAGTCTGGTAGGAGCCAGCTGGCCAGTTCACGCACACCTACTGGCAGGCCATTCAGTAGCTCTGTGGGTCCAGACTGGCCACAGAGCATCCCACCCTTCTGGCGTGCCACCCTATAAAACAGAGAAAGAGAAAACAGAGAAAGTTTCAGGAGCCTGAAACTACCAAGTCAGGTTTAGGAGATGTGGATGAGAATGTAGCAGGAGATAACGCACAGGAAACTGAGCTTCCTCCATCCCACTGTTTATGGAATAAGAATTTTTTATTATTATTTTTTCCACTGCAGTAACTGCTATATCTGTGGCATATATGTATCTCAGGGAAAACATGGTGCTAACTGATGGGCTGGCAGAAATGCAGGAAGAAAGAATCCCAAACACTTGGGATTCTGTTAAAGCATTTTGTACGCAGTGAAAGCGATGAAAAATGCATTTGCATTGGTATGCACGAAGGTGCTATCACATCGTCTGTGAGTGAGCAGGAGGGCTGCATATGTAAGGAAATGGTAAATGGTAGCAATGAAGCTGAGGAGCAGTGTTCTGGGCAGAGATGAGTATTGCTGAAGGGCTTGTTCTTGTTTAAGGCCTTGACTAACGATCTTGGAAATAACAAATAGCCCATTAGTTCAYTGATGCTGCTAATGTGGAAAGCATTGCGAGTACCTGATGAATACAAAGGCAACTAAAAGTCTTGAAATCTGGACAGAAGTCAGTAAAGCAGAATTCAAATAGGGGAAATTATATGAAACATGGCTTAACTGGAGAAATAAACCTGTACAAAAGAGGCTGAGAGAGGTCAGCTCGGGCTCCTTAGGAACAGAGTGCCAATTGGAGTCATTGGGTTTGAGTGTGCACAGACAGTGGCCTCTTCCCATGGATCAAGGTGATAAGCTGATAAGCTGCATCACTTTATGTAATTTGGAGCTGACATCCAAGTGACGTCCCATAGCAAAACTCCCCTGAACAAGAGTACCTTCTGAATGAATAGAGAGAGTTTCAAAGGCAGAGTGCAGGGTAATATTTGAAATGTGGTGATGGGATCTTTTGAGTAGAGCTCAGAAAAGAGTCAGAGAGACTGAAGAACTGGGAGGACACCTGTTTAGGAAAGCTGAAAAGAACAAAGTAAGTTATTGCTAGACCCTACCAAAAAAAAAAAAAAAAAAAGCAGCAGCTTTATATTAGCTTGTAAGCAAAACAGGGGGAGAAATAGTAGAGAGAGAAACTGTTTTCTGTTTTGGGAGAAGTGTTCCCAGAAGAGTAATGGGGATTAATGGGAGGAAAATGTACACAGAAATCATCCCTATTATTTGTTTTTTTGTTTTGAATAATGGACTTGTACAGAGAAGGCCTAAGGCATCTACACTACAGTGGTCAAAGATCCTGAAATTCTCTGCTTAGGTTGGGACTCAGAGGAAACTCAAAGACCCAATTTCCTTGTATGCTTGGAGGCATTCTCCTCTTCTGCTTGAGAAAAAAAATGAGCGATGACTCCTCTCTGATCCTTCACATTTGCACTTTGATTGTGTTTATTTTCAGTCTCTTTCTGGCAGGAACAATTCCTCACCTTCAGCCTTCAGTGTATATTTTGATGGGCTGTTCAGGTACACATGTATTTTCCCAGAAAACCTCAGGCATGTCAAGCTGCAGCAGAGGGACATGGTGTGGTACCAGATTGTGTGGCACTGTGAATCCTTTCTGGACTAAAGTGCACAGTTAATAGTAATTTGCCTGAATGCATCCTGGAGGCAATCCATAGACTTCAGAGGGTGTACTGGTAAGTAACACCACTTCATCTCTTCAAAGAATCATAGACATATTTGTTTTTATAACAAGTTATTTTCTTTCGCTAGGAAGGGCAATGGTTTCTTTCCTTTCAAATGTCCCTGAGCTGTTGGCTGATTTTTGGCAATCTGTTTTCCAGAGGTGATCTTACAGCACTTGGTGTCTCTCAGGTTTCTCTGCCCTCTGTAGTCTGCTCTGTGGAGTGCCAGGATGGAGGATAGCATCTTTGTGCCCCCAAATGCCTTTCTTTCTGTCATTCTCTTCCCCCTAATTGTTGCAGTTGTTTTTGTTTGATGCAATAATTATGAACTCACTTACTATGCCTAGGGGAGGGGGAGGGGCAGGAAGAAGAAATCAATCTTCTATGTCATTAAAAGTACAGACAAAAAAAAACCCCCAAACAGATTCCCTTGCGGGTATCCATGGCTTTAATGTCCTTTTCATGTAGCTTGATTTTTGCTAATGAACAAGCTTTTTGTTTAGGGCTCTTAAATGAAGCTTTAGCTTCAAGGGTAGCCACTGAAAGAAGGCATGGGAGAAAGGAAAGGGGTGGAAGAAGAATGTGTAATGCCATGAGGACACTCACATGAACTGTGATTTTTTTTTTTTTTTTTTTTTTTAAATTTTTATTTTTATTCCTTTTTAGGGTAGAGGAGCTGCTTTACTTTGTGATCCTCAAGCAGCTCCTCTGTCGTTTGCAAGGTCAGGATTTTCAGGCTCACTTGGAGAGGATGCTCTCTGACCAATGAGGCATGAAATAGCAGTTGGAAAAGGGCTTGATAAATATTGATTCAGAAATTGCCATGGCTGCTGACTCTGCGATTGGCCTGTTTACCCGGCAAATGGAAGAGGAATGGAAAGAAGTTGTCCATTTCTCAGTGACGGTGGCACATGCATTTTTCAACACTGTCCTAGATATTTAAGAGGAAAGGGGCTGAAAGCTCAGCCCAAGCGTGTTTTTTCAGGACAGCATTAATCCATTACAGCAGATTAGACTTTGCAATCCTTTCTCCCACCAGGAGCCTTCCCTTCTTAGTTTCATTAAAGATGGTTATACTGTCCCGCCAGGAGGAGGAAAGTTTTCCGACGCAAGCAGGATAGGCATTTTGCTACTTTGGGGAATATCTGTACAGTGTTCAGACTAAAATGAGTACACGCTCCCCGTGCTCTAAGCTGAATGAATTATGTCTCTGTTAGCCAGCTATGAGCCTGAATCTGTGGTTCCCCACTGAGCAGTCTATGCCTCCTACCCTGCTGAGTCTCAGCAGTATAAAATGTGAACCAGCAGAGTGATATCATACCACTTCAGTATTTTGCATTATGCAGTTGTGTCACTGCTAACCTGCTATGAGGAATCAAAAATTCAGGTTTCCTGTATTGCCAACCAAAACCGGAATTAAAAGCCAGAATTGGTGTAATTAATTCAAGCTCAGTGCTGTGCTAATGCAGTTACCAGATTTTTGGGTCGTCTCAGAGTACAGGTAAAAATGAGCTCAACATCTGCCAGCTGTACTCAGTGGAGGCATCCCCTGGGTGAGCTATTCCCAAATGCCACCTGAGCTTAGGGGAACCCTGGCCAGTGTCACAGGGTTGTCCCTTTCCTATACACTTGAAAGGAACCTTATGCTTACGCAGTGCTTCCTATCCATACTTTTCCTGTTAAACATGAAGTTTGAATATGTGTTGTTTTGAAAACATATACTATATAAATTGTAAGAGGCAATCACTGAGTCTGTTCTGCCACAGGAATTTTAACACCTTCTGATCTTTCTGATCTATACTTTCAGCGTGTTCAAACCTCTGTAACAAGAATGGGAGCTGTTTTGTTTTCTTTTAATTTCTGTGGCTTAACAAAGTTACTTCAATTAGAGAGGTGCCTGGGGACTCTTGTCAGAATCAGGAGCCCTCCGGGTTAAGTGTGGTGAATGCATGTAGTACTATGGAGAAGGCTGGGAAGGGGCAGCTTTTGTTCTGAAGCTAGTGGTCTAGGCAAAACAAAAGAGAAAAGGAACAGGAGAGAGGAGGTATGTGATAAACTGAGACCTAAGTTCAACTGTGTGGAATCTTTTTGTGAATAATGAATTTATTGGGAAAAAAATGCATTTTCTTTATAACATCATAATTAGTCAGCTTGTCTGAATTTGCTGACGTGTTTTGACTAGATTTGTTGTTTGAAAGCCCTAAATTCACAAATAACTGACAGTGGTGAGATCAAGGGCTCGCTCCTTAGCACTTCCCTGTCCAATACCACGGCAAGTTCCGTTTCCCGTCTGTTTCTGTGTGTGCTCTTAATGCCGGAGTGCAGGGCCCAGGGAAGAGAGTTCATCCCTATGATCTGGGCGTAGCCTGCCCTATGACAACTCGTCTGGCCCAGAATAACCATGCACTCTTCACCAGCCTTCAGCAGTACCAACTCACGTGGGCCTCCTCCTAAGCCAGCCTGGCTCTTTTCATGACTGGGACCCCAGCCCCACAGGGACAGAAGCGAGGTTACTTCCTTTCACTGCAAAGCATTGGGATGGTTCGTGGTCTGGTTGCAGAGCTCTCTTTGCTTAGCCCATCTGACCTGGCACACAGGTGTTTCCTGCCTCTCCTGTAATGGATGTTGTCAGCAAGGTGCTGCCAGTCTCTCTGCCCACGCACCTCACCTCTTGCTGCCTGTGGGGAATTAGACCTTTCCCACCCTGCTGCCATGTGCTGGGAGGCACTCCTTATAGACCAGCAGGTAGCTTCATCCCGACCCTCTGGGGAAGAAAGGGAACTGAGGAACAAAACCATTTAAAAGCAGGTGTTGGCTGCATAGTGACAGGACTCTGCTCTGCCACAGGCATCTCCTCATGTACTCCCTCCTCATGATCTCCCGTCTTGGAGTAATAACCTTCACAGGTCACTGTGCAGTAATACCGCCTTCCTGATAACCTCCTTCAACTTGCTTGGGTAGTGAGTTCCTTCTAGAGAGGGACACCATTTTATTAACATCTGACTATAAAGAAATATTGCTGTGGGTTGGGGCAGGGCTGAAAGGGGGCAGGGGCAATGGTGTATGGTGAAAACGGATTCAGGAGGCTTATGGATGTGTCATTCAAAAAAGCACAGGGCATACAAAATTACCACTGGAATAAATGTATACCACTGGAATACATTTTGGGAAACCCAGGCTGTTAAAACATAGATGCTGTGACACTGCCTGGCTCCTGCCTTCTAAAAGAATGATTTAAAAAAAAAAAAAAAAAATTCTATTGTGCATTGCCTGGTGGTCAGAACATGAAGATTTTCAAACCAAGCTATCAGTTTTATTTGAGCTTTTTAAATCGCTTCACATTTAAGCAGGCATGATTCTAGCTGGTATATGCTGTACTCAGCTGTGTGAAAAATTCATACAGTATTGCCCTCTAGCACCACTAGTCTGCGCATGCTGAGTTCTCATGTGGTTTATGCTGCACTTTGTGTTTAAAAAAGAAAAAGTTCACTGTAAAAACAAAACTTTACTTTCTATAAAGCAGAAAGAGTGTAGCTGTGTATTGCTTTTGAAATTGCCTAGTTACTTTTTTTTATAGCTGCACTAACACATGTGTCCCACAGTTGGTGTTTTTTGTACACTAGCCTGTTATACAGGAGAGGTGTCTCATTACTAGGTATTCCTGCAAACCAGCTAGGTGATGTTTTATGGCTTTCTAATGTTGCTTATCAGATACTATAACATCAAGAAACCGCTTCTGATCCAGTTATTCATTCTCTGAAACTGAAAAGAGAGTTTTGGGAGCCTGGCTGATATAATGTTATGATCTAGGAAGAATGGTAGGAATGGATTAGTCTATTTAAGAGTTCCTGTCTGGAGGCTGTGAGACTACAGACTAAGCAGCAAAAGCTGAAGAAACGGCCTCTATCAGAGAAAGATGATTCAGGTGAGATGATAATCCCTGGAGTGTAAGGAGAGTGGTAATACAAGAAGTGGAGGACCTTTCTAACCAGGGGACTAGGTGGTTCTTGTCTTCATAGCTGGGACATTATCAGATTTGTTCTCAGAATCTTTATTTTTCCAAGAAGTCCCTGTCCTTTATGCTAAAGATTCACTGGAGTTAAAATCTCCTGGCCGTTACCTTCCATTCCTCTCTTTGGAGTTGTTAGTTCATTATGAACAGGGTAACAATGTGCTGTTCCCTTGACAAACTAAGACAGGAAGGTGAGGAAGTGGCCAGAAGCTAGTTTGTCTCAGTGGACCATAAGGGTTGGGACCTTAGTCAAGCTTTTTGTATTAGCGAAGAGTTAGTGTGGTCAGTCTGAAATGGTCATCTCTGAGAAAGACACACTACAGGAGAGTGAGTGGGTCTCTCTTCTCTCAGTTTGGCTCAAACAGGTGTAACACAACTACATGCTTCTTCAAGCCCTGTGTGCACACTCACCTCTACTCATAAAAGAACTAAAATGGCAGATGGTGATGGAGTACACATGCTAACAGGCTGTGGTGGTGTTTCCCAATCATTCTTAACACATAACAAAGAGGAAATGGTGGAAGGACAATGGAAACAAAGGCAAAAGACCCTGACCCATGTGTGTATCAGAAGCACCTGCTCCACGTGTCTAGCTGGATGCTGATTGCATGTCCCTGTACATTGGGATGAGGTGTGTGTGTGTGTGTGTGTTAGCGCTCATCAATACCGTACAGCAGCTGGTTCAATTTGGACCTTTGATTGCCTCTAGCTCTGAAGCTGTTGAAGCGTGTGTATGTTTGCACGCAGCCTAATTAGTTCCATTATCATTGTCATTAATGGCATTTAATGAAGAACAGATGGTTCTGTCAAGGTTTCAAGCTGTGAAGTTCACTAACCCATTTGTGCTAAAAGGAGGGAAAAGAAAACAAAAAAACCCTCGTTCCAAATTGATGGTGGTAGAGGGGAGTGAAAATGAAGATTGCCCAAATGTAAACCTTATGTTTTCCTATGCAGCCTGGTCTGAAGGCATGTGCAGATGCTTATGAAAGCCTTGCTTTTTCACTTGGGAAAACAGCGTTTCCTGGCACTTAACCTCATGAGGCTCTGACACATCAGTTATCTTTGTTGTGTTTGAACTGAGACTTCCCTGAAGAAGAATGGAGGAAGGGAAGGGATTAATATGATATACCCATGCCTTGGAAAGGGTCATCACTAGCAGGACAGGTCAGCACTGGGGAATAAAGGAAGGGGAGAAAGGGAACATATATTTGGAAGGGTTCTCAGTAGTGTCCAAGTAACCCAAGTCAAGAATCTTAAAGAATTTTAACTTTACCCTCTTATTCCGTTTCACTTTTGCCCCAGGTTTGACTGTGTCTCAGACATGGCTCTGGTAGACATGTCTCTTGAGGGCTATAGCTCCAACTTTTTATTCCAGAAGATGGAATGCTGCTATTCCTCATTAGGAATTCAGATGGTCAGCAGTAAACACGGGATCATGGTGGAGACCAACTGGAAAAGGTGAATCCCAAGCACAGGTCATTTGATAAGATGTAACTGTCTGTCCCAGCAGCAGCTTCTCTCATCTCCCAATTATTGAGCAAAAAGGAGAAGTGCAAACTATAAGCTCACATTGATCAGTGCCAAGTTTAATTAAAAGTAATTCCTTTTCTCATTTAATTTTGAGGGAAGCTTTTATCCTGTGATTCAAGATCAGCTATCTACTTTTGGCATGGTGTCGTCCATCTGGATGAACGGTGTAATATGTACATATAATATGGGGTGTGTTTTTAGTATTCACTTCTGTATTCTGTTATTGAATGTACCCCATTTATATGGATCATTCAAGAGTATCTGCGCAGCACCTGAATGGCCTGATCAAAAATCTTATCAGCCTCCTGGTCATGTTCAAAAGGTTTCCTATCAGAATTCCAGTTAGAATTGCCAGTGTAATGAGTGCAAGTTGTGTTAGTACCTTTGTAGATGAGTTTCATATAGGACCATGTGTCTGTCACTTCAGACCCATGGAGGTCCTATTCTTCTGTGTGAATAGATTGGATTTTGGGCTTGAAATAGATATCAACTCAATTGCAATGTCCTCAAGTTGAACTTGCAACCTTCCCATTTCCTTAAGAATTTAGAGGAGTTTAAAGAGATTGCTGAAAAGTATCATAAGTAAGAATAATAAATAATGTTATCCTGGTGTTGGAGGAATACACCACAGGAATAAACAGTAGCTGGAAATACATCTTCCCCCTGCTTTTTTTTCTTCATATCTTCATTTGGAAGAAGGAAGAAATTAAATTCCTTAGTACTGATCCAGTGCCATATCTAATTTAGCTGCAATATGGGGCACGTCTGTAATCTTGTGTCATGAGTACAGTGATTTAACAGGGTTTTTTTGTTTTTGTTTTTTTTCTTCTTCTCTTTCCTCTGTACCAGCATCTATTAAGGATTAAGTAGTGATATGCCTGATGAATTTACATTGCCTTTATCAGGCTGCGGAAACAATTACCTCGCAGTGGGAGAGTTTTCAAACAAACACGGTCACGTCCATGAAGTAATCTCCCAAAGAGTCTCTCTGGAGCTGCAAAAGGAGATTTAGAGAAATTACTACCAAGAATTCTACTGCTCTTCCCTGGTTCCTTCCCAGCAGTTTCACAAAGCTTCACCCACCTTCCTGCCTGGTCCCTGCCTACCAGGAAGAGGGAAGGCTTGTAGAAATGAAGACCCCTTATTTCACTAAATGTGTAGCTGACTTGCTACAAGCCCTTAAGTGTGCTGTGTTTTAGATGTGTGCCTGGGAGAAGTCCTCTGGCAGTGACATGCTCTTTATTATACTCTGTCCTGTGGAAGTTTAGAGACAAGGGTTTGGGAAGGCAAATGGAAGCAGCAAAACAAAGTGGAGAGAACGCACAGTACTCCTCCCCATATATGCCAATACAAATACAAGCTAGTATTTGGGCCCCTCGGAGACACAGATATACAATTCCAGCCTATATAAATACACTCCTCTCAGGTGCCTCTGAGCCATCCAAAGATGCTCTGCTCTGGTAGAGCATCTGTATGCAATTGCTTTAGGTGCTTAAGCTTTCCTATGCAAACACGCATAGGAAATGTGGCCGGTTATCTCATTAGTTCCCATACAAGGCAGCAGCTGAAGACCAAGGGTGAAGAGGAAGCATGGCAAGCTTCATTAGGCTGAGTGGGAACATTTTCACAGGAGTTTATGGAGAGTGGAAATGTCACACTGGGTCTGCAATCAGCAGAAGATTTAAAAGCTGCGAATATCTGCCCATGGGGAAAAGGTCTGCCCCCATCCATCTCAAGCCAGGCTGGAGGATTCTTTCTTTCCCTCCTTCCCCTTATTTAATAGATGCTTTGTTATTTATGTATACAGCAAAGCTTTTCAAGGCTTGTTTTTAGTATTTCCTATGTCTATCCATTAATTTTGGTTTTCCTGCCTTTTGAGGCCGTCAGGTGCATGTGTGGGTTTTCAAGGAGTGCAACACATATGGGAAAGTGAAACCTTTTCCAGGTAGGAGCCTGCAGGAGAGCCAGGGATGAGGAGAGCTTGACTGGCTGCTGCGGCCAGAGGAAAGCAACATTGACTGCCAGTGGCAGGTAGGAGCTTGCCAGGAGGAGAAGGTTAGGTCTGAAGTGAGGGTAGCAGTCTTGTCTATGCAGAGTGAAAAGAGGACAGGCTGGTGAGGGACAGGGGTAGAGGAGTACTGAGATGTGAGACAGTTTTGAGAAGCATCTGCTTGGATGGCTTGGAAAGTTCAAATAGGTGAAAGGAAGAAGGGATCTCTGGGTGGGACAGCTAAAGAGGTGGGGGCTTTCTAGGAGGGGGGCTTGGAAAGTGGGGGGGTGGGGGGAGAGAGCGAGAGAGATGGGTGAAAGGGGGTTTAAGGAAGGAAGTTTGGGAAGAGTCAGGATGGGGGGAGCTCTTGCATGGGGCAGTGCAATGCTTGGAGAGCAAGGTGGTTCCTGAACAGGTTTGGATGGATCAGGGCAGGAGTGTGACCACACTTTTTGTGAGAAATAGGGTAACTCTATTCACTGGCATCAATATGTGCTTCTTTATTTCAGTCTTGTATGCTTTTTCTAGGCATTATAATGCCCTAACATTTTTCTTTTGAGAGGCTTTCCCACCCCTGACTAATGCCTGTGTTAAAAAAGCATATTTTTAGTACACTGTACTAATGTTTTTGGATTCGTGTTTGGTTTTGGTCCCAATGTGAGTATTAGGAATGTGATTTTAAAGTTTAACATTACTTAGTGCATCAACACCAGTTATGGTCTTAATTGGTTCCTGTCTGTTCTTTAGTACTTAAGCGTTTAGACAAGAGTGTGAATACATGATCTCCACAACTTGCTCTTCCAAGGATTAGTCACTTTATAGTGTCGGCAAATCACTTCTCTAAAGTATATCCTAGGGCAATGATTGTCAGTTAAGATCTAGCTGGCTTAAGCCATTTATTATTTTAGATCTTTGATTTCTTTCAAAAATATGCCATCACTATTGTTTACCACATTTAAGGTTAAAAAGATATTCAAATACATAATGGCCTGAATGTAAATCTGTTGTCTTGTATTTTTCTGCATTTTCTCTCCTGTTATGAAATGCACCAGACCATTAGTTTCAGAGGAAACAATTAAGTTTTGATGTAGAATTCATGGCTTTATAGCAGTTTCCATAGGAACCAAGAATGAGATACAAGGGCCGGGCATGTAGCTCACCCGTCAGCTCCACCCAGGGAACTTGTGCAGGTGACAATGAACAGGTGATGCCACGTGACTGTCCTCGCATCATGATTTAAGCTATAACCAGACACATGCAATATTTACAGGGAAATTTGAACCCAGAACCAGTTTGGCTGGCTTTGTATTTTGTTACAAATCAAATTACCCACCAGTTTAAACTTGCCAGTTTCATGTACAAAAATGTCAGGTTACAGCCGTGTTTGCAGAATTGCAATAGGAAATAGTGCAAATAAAGCAGATACTGAGGGTGTGTAACTGCAAATATTATTTGATATGTTCAAGATATTTGATATTTTTTCAGGCCATCTATAAAGTGCATCTGAATGTTCACTTAAATTTAAGCCATCTCTGGAGAGCCCTAGACCCAGTTTTCCATGCAGTCCTATTTTAGGATGTTGTACCATAATTTACATGCAAATACTATCCACATACAATTTTGAAGCAAAACCCAGGCAGAATCTGACAGAGATCAGAAAGGTTGAGCATATGACTTGTATTTAGAAATCACTGGAGTTTCATTTAGCTGTACTTGGTGCCTCATATGACTGTGAAGTGGGTGAATAGAAATGTATCTGTAAGAGTGAGATTTAAGGTTATGCTTTTAAGGTTATTCCATGCTGCAGTGGGGGTGGGGGG